>JASANE010027489.1:0-22242 GCA_030248225.1 Trileptium ribeirensis
TCTAGACAGGACGTTGACACACGTTTGTGGCCATGCAAATACAACTAAGGAACTTGGTGTATCGCTCGAACAATACTATTCTTTATAATAAAATTATATCGAGCTATTTTTGCTAGAATCAAGACAGGACGTTGACACACGTTTGTGGCCATATGCAAATACAACTGAGGAACTCGCTTTATCACTCAAACAATATTATCCCTTTTAATAAAACTTTATCGAGCTATTTTTGCTAGAATCTAGACAGGACATTCACAGACGTTTGCTGGCCATGCAAATACAACTGACAAAGTTTCGGTGTATCACTCAAACAATATTATCCTTTAAATAAAATTATATCGAGCTATTTTTTGCTAGACTCTAGACAGGACGTTGACACGCGTTTGTGGCCATGCAAATACTACTGAGGAACTTTGGTCTATCACTCAAAAAATACTATTCTTTAAATAAAAATATATCGAGCTATTTTTTCTAGAATCTAGACAGGACGTTGACACACGTTTGTGGCCATGCAAATACAACTGAGGAACTTGGTGTATCACTCAACAATATTATCCTTTTTAAACAAAACTTTATCGAGCTATTTTTTGCTAGAATGTAGATAGGACGTTCACACACGTTTGTGGCCATGCAAATACAACTGACCAACTTTGGTGTATCACTCAAACAATACTATCCTTTAAATAGAACTATTTCGACCTATTCTTTTCTAGCATCTAGACAGGACGTTGACACACGTTTGCGGCCATGCAAATACAACTGAGAAACTTTGGTGTATCACTCAAAAAATATTATCCTTTAAATAAAACTTTATCGAGCTATTTTTTGCTAGAATCTAGACAGGACGTTCACACACGTTTGTGGCCATGCAAATACAACTGACAAACTTTGGTGTATTACTCAAACAATACTATTTTTTAAATAAAGCTATATCGAGCTATTGTTTTCTAGCATCTAGACAGGACGTTGACACCCGTTTGTGGCCATGCAAATACAACTGAGGAACTTTGGTGTATCACTCAAACAATACTATTCTTTAAATAAAACTATATCGAGCTATTTTTGCTAGAATCTAGACAGGACGTTGACACACGTTTGTGGCCATGCAAATACAACTGAGGAATTTGGTGTATCACTCAAACAATACTATTCTTTAAATAAAACTATATCGAGCTATTTTTTGCCAGAATATAGATAGCACGTTGACACACGTTTGTGGCCATGCAAATACAACTGAGGAACTTGGTGTATCACTCAAATAATACTATTCTTTAAATAAAACTTTATCGAGTTATTTTTTGCTAGAATCTCGACAGAACGATGACACACGTTTGTGGCCATGCAAATACTGCTGGGGAACTCTGGTGTATCGCTCAAACAATACTATCCTTTAAATAAAACTATATCGAGATATTTTTGCTAGACTCTATACAGTACGTTGACACACGTTTGTGACCATGTAAATACAACCGAGGAACTTTGGTGTATCACTCAAACAATACTATTCTTTAAATAAAACTACATCGAGCTATTTTTGCTAGACTCTAGACAGGACGTTCACACACGTTTGTGGCCATGCAAATACAACTGAGGAACTTTGGTGTATCACTCAAAAAATATTATCCTTTAAATAAAACTTTATCGAGCTATTTTTTGCTAGAATCTAGACAGGACGTTGACACACGTTTGTGGCCATGCAAATACAACTGAGGAACTTGGTGTATCACTCAAACAATACTATTCTTTAAATAAAACTATATCGAGCTATTTTTGCTAGAATCTAGACAGGACGTTGACACACGTTTGTGGCCATGCAAATACAACTGAGGAACTTGGTGTATCACTCAAACAATATTATCCTTTAAATAAAACTTTATCGAGCTATTTTTGCTAGAATCTAGACAGGACGTTCACACACGTTTGTGGCCATGCAAATACAACTGACCAACTTTGGTGTATCACTCAAACAATAGTATCCTTTAAATAAAACTATATCGAGCTATTTTTGCTAGACTCTAGACAGGACGTTGACACACGTTTGTGGCCATGCAAATACAACTGAGGAACTTGGTGTATCACTCAAACAATACTATTCTTTAAATAAAACTATATCGAGCTATTTTTGCTAGAATCTAGACAGGACGTTGACACACGTTTGTGGCCATGCAAATACAACTGAGGAACTTGGTGTATCACTCAAACAATATTATCCTTTAAATAAAACTTTATCGAGCTATTTTTTGCCTAGACAGGATGTTCCACACACGTTTGTGGCCATGCAAATACAACTGACAAACTTTGGTCGTCCTCCATACTATCCAAATATCCTCAACATACATCCAAACATCTCACTACTATCCTTTAATAACATAGACCTATAACCCTTCTTTTCTAGCATCTAGACAGAACGTTGACACATGCTTGTGGCTACAAATACAACTCAAGAACTTTTGTGTATCGCTCAAACAATACTATCCTTTAAATAAAACTATATGGAACTATTTTTGCTAGCATCTAGACAGGACGTTGACACACGTTTGTGGCCATGCAAATACAACTGAGGAACTTGGTGTATCACTCAAACAATACTATCCTTTAAATAAAACTTTATCGAGCTATTTTTTGCTAGAATCTAGACAGGACGTTCACACACGTTTGTGGCCATGCAAATACAACTGACAAACTTTGGTGTATCACTCAAACAATACTATCCTTTAAATAAAACTATATCGAGCTATTTTTTGCTAGACTCTAGACAGGACGTTGACACGCGTTTGCGGCCATGCAAATACTACTGAGGAACTTTGGTGTATCACTCAAACAATACTATCCTTTAAATAAAACTATTTCGACCTATTCTTTTCTAGCATCTAGACAGAACGTTGACACACGTTTGTGGCCATGCAAATACAACTGAGAAACTTTGGTGTATCACTCAAAAAATATTATCCTTTAAATAAAACTTTATCGAGCTATTTTTTGCTAGAATGTAGATAGGACGTTCACACACGTTTGTGGCCATGCAAATACAACTGACAAACTTTGGTGTATCACTCAAACAATACTATCCTTTAAATAAAACTATTTCGACCTATTCTTTTCTAGCATCTAGACAGAACGTTGACACACGTTTGTGACCATGCAAATACAACTGAGAAACTTTGGTGTATCACTCAAAAAATATTATCCTTTAAATAAAACTTTATCGAGCTATTTTTTGCTAGAATGTAGATAGGACGTTCACACACGTTTGTGGCCATGCAAATACAACTGAGGAACTTGGTGTATCACTCAAACAATACTATTCTTTAAATAAAGCTATATCGAGCTATTTTTGCTAGAATCTAGACAGGACGTTGACACACGTTTGTGGCCATACAAATACAACTGAGGAACTTCGTGTATCACTCCAACAATATTATCCTTTAAATAAAACTTTATCGAGCTATTTTTTGCTAGAATCTAGACAGGACGTTCACACACGTTTGTGGCCATGCAAATACAACTGACAAACTTTGGTGTATCACTCAAACAATACTATCCTTTAAATAAAACTATTTCGACCTATTCTTTTCTAGCATCTAGACAGGACGTTGACACACGTTTGTGGCCATGCAAATACAACTGGGGAACTTGGTGTATCACTCAAACAATACTATCCTTTAAATAAAACTTTATCGAGCTATTTTTTGCTAGAATCTAGACAGGATGTTCACACACGTTTGTGGCCATGCAAGTACAACTGACAAACCTTGGTGTATCACTCAAACAATACTATCCTTTAAATAAAACTATATCGAGCTATTTTTTGCTAGACTCTAGAAAGGACGTTGACACGCGTTTGCGGCCATGCAAATACTACTGAGGAACTTTGGTGTATCACTCAAAAATAACGATCCTTTAAATAAAACTATTTCGACCTATTCTTTTCTAGCATCTAGACAGGACGTTGACACACGTTTGCGGCCATGCAAATACAACTGAGAAACTTTGGTGTATCACTCAAAAAATATTATCCTTTAAATAAAACTTTATCGAGCTATTTTTTGCTAGAATTTAGAAAGGACGTTTGATATATGTTTGTGGCCATGCAAATACAACTGACAAACTTTGGTGTATTACTCAAACAATACTATTTTTTAAATAAAGCTATATCGAGCTATTGTTTTCTAGCATCTAGACAGAACGTTGGCAAACGCTTGCGGCCCGACATGCACAACTAAGGAACTTTTGTGTATTGCTCAAACAAACTATCTTTTTAATAAAACAATTTCGACCCATTGCTTTATAGCATCCAGACAGAACGTTGACACATGCTTGTGGCTTTAAAAATAAGACTAAAGAAATTTTGTGTATCGCTCAAACAGTACTATCCTTTAAATAAAACTATATCGAGCTATTTTTACTAGTACCTCGACAGAACGTGGACACACGATTATAGCTCTAAAAATAGAACTGACGGACATTTGTGTATCGCTCAAACAATGCTATGACTTAATAAAATTATATAGATCTATTTATGCTAGCGTCTAGGCAGAACGTTGACACACACTGCTTGCGGCGCTACAAATACAACAGAGGAACTTTTGTGTATCGCTCAAACAGACTATCCTTTATGACACATACTGGAGCTCTGCCAAATCGTCTTCTTGGAAGAACATTTAGAAATAATTGCGCTTTAAATATGTGTTGACATATGCCCTTAAAATATTTCGTTCTAAATTCCGGTGTATTCCGATTTGGCGCTAAGATGTAAGGCCCTCCAAAAATGAAAGCTGAGAACTTCTAATGCGAAGACCCATGAGCCTGCCCAGTCTTCCCCGCCCCTCCCGCTCCTCCTTGCGTTAGGTGCGCCCCATATTTTCGAAAGTTTACCAAAAACTGTGGAAAATTCAGCAAAAATTGGGATAAAAATAAGTAAAATCGGAGGAAAATATTGGTAAAATAGGGGAAAAACAGCAAAAATGCAAGAATTTTCAGTATTTCCTTCCTGGAGAGAAATGCAAACACTTGCCTGCACAAAGTTATTATTATTTCAAAAAATTAAGGGATTTCCTGGGTTGGTGTAAGCCTCGCAATGGGGAAAGGTGTATAGGGCTTCTACTTGAATTATATGAATTATGCCGTCTAATGCATGCAGTAGCCTATGCAGAATCGGTGAATTCGAGATAAACTACAGAAATCACTTTGGCTTCAAATTAATGTTGAAATACCCACTTAAAATAATTAGTTATATAGAAAGACGACCTCATTAAATGTCAGTCAAAATAAATACAACGAAAAAATGGTTGTTTTAGGATATAAACTATGACGTTGAAAACAGAAAAATATATGATTATCGTGGAGTTACTAAATGCACGCTGCTAATAAATATTCTTATCTCATTTGTGTGACTATTGAGCAAATACGAAATGCTCAACGTTTATATAATGTATACGTCGTTTTTTAACGATGGTGATTATACACTTTACGCCTCACTCAACAGTGAATAATCGGCTGTACAGATGACTTTGACATATTTTCCCCTACAGCTCTTCTGGTGATAATTTAATGATGTTGGCGAATAGTTAAGCGAAAAATTTAAGACATTTCAGAAAGTAAGAAAGTATAAATCAGCACGAATTTTGATAATATCACTGGGTTTTGCTTGTGTAGCAGGCCAAAACCAGTTTAGCTAGTTTTTGAAATGAAGAAGATTTTCAATCAATTGAAATTATAAATACTGAAAACTCGATATTTTTTGCCGAATTTTCTGATCCGAAAAATATGTCCTTTTAAGCAAGGCCGTTTCAGTGATTGCGTCGCAATCTTTATGTTCTACCGATGCAGTCGATGGTATCCTGCATTATCGGCATGGTCAATAAACACAGTTTTGTTTTAATGTTAATAAAATCTTTATTGTATGCGCCTTCGTCCGCCATCAGGAATAAAACCCCAGTGCTCATATATTGGTGAAGCCGATGTGATGGTTTGTTGCTCGAAGCGAACAAAACGATCGAAACCAAGATAACGGCGCTGGATGGAGGAGCAACGCTCAACGACTCAACGGCAACGCAGGCCAAACAAAAGAAATTCAATGACAAACCGATGCGACACAGTGGTTTCCGACACAGACAGTGAAACTACAATTTTAAGAACCACTCTATTTAACAGCGGCTTCTCAATCACAATCACGGATGCGGTAGCACATCGGTCATATCATCGGAATGGCCACCAAGGATAGCCGAGCAATCCAGGTGACCAGAGAAGCGTTGAGACGAAGTCCATTAGCCTGACAGTTATATGGTGGAGCTCTCGAAGGGCGTGAAGTATTAGGTTTTATCTACCACGGTGTCAACCTGATAGACTGACGCATCTTTTCACGTTATGGCTTTCGAAAATTTTTTGTCAACCACGCTTTTCTCGAACAACAACAACGTCATCCAAAGTCAATCGGTGCCAAACAAACAGTGTCAACGTGCACAAAATTCACGAACCAAATCAATCAGTGCCAAAGAACGGAGTCAAAGAGCAAACAATGCACGAACCAAACATCCAAAGAGCAAGAAAACGACAACCGGATAGAATGTTAACCATGAATCCCGCGCCGACATCCGGTTATACTCAGTCCATTTTCAAGAAGTCAATCGGTGCCAAACAACAGTGTCAAAGTGCACAAAATTCATGAACCAAATCAATCAGTGCCAAATAACGGAGTCAAAGAGCAAACAATGCACAAATCAAACATCCAAAGAGCAAGAAAACGACAACCGGATAGAATGTTAACCATGAATCCCGCGCGGACATCCGGTTACACTCAGTTCATTTTCAAGACAACGCGTCTGAACCCGATCACAACCACAGTATGACGCTAAATCCATCGTTAAACAAGCTGTTTTGTAAAAAAGTAAACTTGGGGTTAAGCACATAGAATTTAAGTTTTGTTTTAATTATAAGGAAACTGTTACAGGAAACTGTTTTCTAGGATTAGCGGTTTATGTCGAGCAAAAAAATTATGTTTTTATGGTTTAGCTTCAAAAATTATGTGCATTCAAAAATTCTAGAGTATTAGCTCCCGTTCGCACGAAAGAGAAAACATACATCCCTAATAGTACCATTCACAGGGCTGCTGATCATCCACATTACTTTCCGCGTTTCTAATTCTTTAGATTTGGTCTACAGTAATATTCTGTGCGTCGAATAGCGTAGTGGTGCTTAACCCCTAAGTCATGCATTGCACATCGATCGTCGATTTGACAACAATGTACGAGACTAAAAATTAGACCCAGCACTGATATATATGAATTGTTAGGTTGAACTTATCTGCTAGAACCTAAATATGTGAGTAATATTAAGTACCCTTGACACAGTGAAAGACTCAGAGTCTGAAAATAGTCGAAAACAAAAATCAGTCATATTTTGCTACGCATGTATTCCTGAACTTGATATCATTTACTGTTCGCTTCACAAATACAATTGCGTTTTGTAAGAAACCGATTGCTTACAACTTAATTCCCTGCCTACCAAAGAAGTACAGAAGTTGATTAATATTTATCGAAAATCATCAATATTACACAAATTTAATGCAGCAGCAGAGGAACTAGATGCTTCGCTGAGACCGTTGGGTTGGCAGTACTAATTTTATTCGGATAACTTTAGTTTAACCTTTTTTAAGGATTTAATGCAACAGCAGAGGAACTAGATGCTTCGCTTAGACCGTTGGGTTGGCAGTACTAATTTTATTCGGATAACTTTAGTCTGACCCTTTTTTAACGATTTAATGCAACAGCAGAGGAACTAGATGTTTTGTCGAAACCGTTGGGTTGGCAGTACTAATTTTATTCGGATAACTTTAGTTTGACCCTTTTTGAACGATTTAATGCAACAGCAGAGGAACTAGATGCTTTGTCGAGACCGTTGGGTTGGCAGTACTAATTTGATTCAGATAAATTTATTTTACCCCTTTTTAAAGTACACTGTGTAGAAATAAGTACAGCTCACGTAAGGAACTGTTGTGCTAAACGGAGTTTGTCATATAATGTCTGTGTGTATATGTGTTGTTGTTCGCTCGCTTTGCGAGATTCCTAAAGAAACCGGGCAACAGCTTGTAGATATCTCAGTAGTTTGCATATGCTACTTTAACAGATATATATAACTCATGCCGACAAGATTGCTAGTGCCGGCATGAGCTCGTCAATCACGATACGATACAGTAATTAATACATAAGTTAAGAGGATAACAGTTTTCAGAACGTAGCGAAATGTGGTGGAGATTGTGTGTTGCATTGGTGAAATCTTTTAAATTCCGTCTGTGTGTGTGTATTCGGCCATAACTCGGGCACAACTTAACCAATATTCATGATCTTGGGCTCATTGAAACCGGCATAGTCGATTTACCGTGTACATTCTCGACCGTGTTTTGATTTGGGATCTGGTTCCGGGGTCAAGGGTCAAAATGAGGGTTTTTTGCACCAATATACCCCATTATAGTACCCTTCACGAAAGCAAGGTTATTTTTAACTTAACTTTCGAATTTTTTCTCTGAATGGTTTTCTTTTATAGGAAATGATAAATGGCGATGCCACTTTTTTGTTTTTCGATTAAAGCTCCTGTTGTGGATTTATGGAGCTTGCGGTATGGTGCCCCGATGGATCCTCGACCGAAAATTGAAAATTTATTCTGACCTCTTGAGCGGTTGGTGTTTCCTGGTGGTTTTCTGGCATGAAAAGCTCATTGCCGGTGCTGGTTTTGCTCTGTGACCCAAGTTACTTGGGTACGGGAGTATGACGCCCCATGGTTCGGGAACGGAGGTCAAAATGTTGGTTTGCACTTCGTTTTAGTACCGTTCACGGAAGTAAGATTATTTTTATCTTAACTTTCGAATTTTTTTCTGGTTGGTTTTATTTCATAGTAAAATGATAAATGCCGATGCCACTTTTTTGTTTTTCGATTATGGCTCCAGTTCTGGATTTATGGGGTTTGAGCTATGGTGCCCCAATGATTCCTCGACCAAAAAAATTGAAAATTTGTTCTGACGTCTTGGTGGGCTGATAAGTTTCACCTGGGGTTTTCGGGCACGGGAAACTCATTGCCGGTACTGCTTTTGTTTTGTTGCCCATGGGTACGGGGGTATGATGCCTCATGGTTTGAGGTCAGAGGTTAAAATGACGGTTTTTACCCCATTTTAGTACCCTTCACGGAAGCAAGGTTGTTTTTATCTTAACATTCGAATTTTTATGGTTGGTTTTATTTCATAGTAAAATTATAAATGCCGATGCGCATTTTTTGTTTTTCGATTAAGGCTCCTGTTCTGGATTTATGGGGTTTGAGGTATGGTGCCCCAATGGTTCTTCGACCCAAAATTTGAAAATTTGTTCTGACGTTTTGGGCGGCTGTTAACTTTTACCGGGGTGTTTTTGGGCATAGGAAACTCATTGCCGGTGCTGGTCTTGCTCTATGATCCATGGGTACGGTGGCATGACGCCCCATGATTCCAGGTCTAAGGTCAAAATGAGGGTTTTTTGACGGAAGCAAGGTTATTTTTATCTTAACTTTCGAAATTTTTATGGTTGGTTTTATGCAGCATTTACCTTAAGATGTGTGCACCTAGGGGCGGATTCGGCCAATTCCGGCTAGCGACAAAAAGACACAGCCACTTCCGGCCCTTCATAAATACAATAAATAGCTAAGCTATGCTAGTATGTTTGTGCGAGCCGGCAGTGGCTATGTCTTAGAGTTTTATAACCGGGACGGACTACAGAAAAAATATTTATTATATTCAGTTTAGCAAATTGTGTTACAGGGAAAATATTTAGCTCTAGGCCCAAAAACAGCAAGATTAGTAGTAATTAAAGGAAGACTCATAAATACAAGTAGAATAAATACGTAAATATCGATATTTTCAAAATTTTTGTTTAAAGCGCCTTTTACAAGCCAACCTAGTAGCTATGTAAAATATGGTCTTTCATACACGAAAATTATGCTATTGTAACTGGAAGGATATTTTGCGAGTATGTGACCATATGTATCACCAATTTCCATTTTTTCCCAATTTTACATTGTTGTCATAACCATTTCTGGCTTTTAGGGCCGATTCCGGCCCTTGTGACAATTTATCAGCCTCGCTTTATTATTAACTAATATATTTGTAGGGTCTGACTCGACATAAAAAATGTCACACTGGCGAATCGCTGCTAGCCAAGCATGGCTTTAGAGCCGCGGCAGACTGTTACAAAATGCGGCCCTGCCGCATCTTAAGGTAAATGATGCATTGTTTCATAGGAAAATTATAAATGCCGATGCATGCGCATTTTATTTCTTTTTCGATTAAGGCTCCGGTTCTGGAATTATGGGGTTTGAAGTACGGGGGTATAATGTCCCCATGGTTCCTCGACTCAAAATTCGAAAAAAATTTTACTATGAAGAGTAAAACATGAAAACCGTATCTTAAGGTAAATGATGCATTGTTTCATAGTAAAATTATAAATGCCGATGCATGCGCATTTTATTTCTTTTTCGATTAACCCTTTCATGCCCGAATTAATTTGAGTATCGTGCAATGTTTGACAAACTCAAGCCTGCGCCAGGGATCGAACCCGAAACGTACGATTGAAACTTGTGTACACAAACCACTGAGCTGTCTGAGAGCTGTTGCTCGGTTCCTTAGGGAACCTCACAATGCGAGCGAATGACAACGCACGTTCGAACGTACGATATACGACAAACTCAATTAACACAACGAGTCGCAATGTGCGTTTGGTCCATTTGGACCTTACGGGCATGAGAGGGTTAGTTGTGCGATTGGTTAATTTTTAATTAACCCTTTCATGCCCGAATTAATTTGAGTATCGTGCAATGTTTGACAAACTCAAGCCTGCGCCAGGGATCGAACCCGAAACGTACGATTGAAACTTGTGTACACAAACCACTGAGCTATCTGAGAGCTGTTGCTCGGTTCCTTAGGGAACCTCACAATGCGAGCGAATGACAACGCACGTTCGAACGTACGATATACGACAAACTCAATTAACACAACGAGTCGCAATGTGCGTTTGGTCCATTTGGACCTTACGGGCATGAGAGGGTTAAGGCTCCGGTTCTGGAATTATGGGGTTTGAAGTACGGGGGTATAATGTCCCCATGGTTCCTCGACTCAAAATTCGAAAAAAATTTTCTGACGTCCTGGGCGGCTAAAAAGTTTCACTTGGGGGTTTTCGAGTGTGGGAAACTCATTGCCAGTGTTGGTTTTGCTGTGTGACATGGTTCCAGGGATATGAAACCACGTAGTACGGGCTCAGATGTCAAAATGGGTTTTTTTACCACATTTTAGTACCCTTCATGGAAGCAAGGTTATTTTTATTATAAATTTCATTTCTTTTCTCTGGATAGTTTTATTTCACAAAAAGTGATAAATGCCGATGCCTCTTTTGTTTTTCGATTAAGTTTCCGGATCTGGAGTTATGAGGTTTGAGGTACCATCGTGGTTCCTCGACCCAAAATTCGAAAATTTGTTCTGACGTCCTGGGTGACTGGAAAGCTTCCCGTTGGGGTTTCCGGGAATGGGAAACTCAATTCGGGTGTTAGTTTTGTTCTAAATTGGGCGGTATTATGTAATATCTACATATAACCAATCGACGTATGCTATCGAGAGCTGATTGGCTGTGCATGCAAAAGGCGTAGGTGTACCTGTGCTTCACTACGTTCTGCAATCTCGATAGATTTACTAGTATACGAACTGCAATAAAATTGTAAGGGAGCAATAATGATATCCCGCAGAGCCATATACCAAACGTTATTAATGCATCATTTACAATAAGCTGCGTGCGCATGGTCCTAATTATGTTACGTGTTCAAATGGACTAGCAGCAATGTCACGCATACAGTCCAGCTCGACTATTCAAATTTTAAATAGCCTATCTAGGCTATGAATTTGTCATCGAGTGTCGAGCCGGACTGTGCTTTTGTCACGAGGCGTTCAGCTGAGCCCTATAGCTTAAGCCAGATACTATTTAGTCTGCGAAAATAACGTTTTACAATACGTATCTAAATAATGCCCCAAAAGCGGCATACAGCATAAAACATTAATTCTATATATTAAAACAAATATATAACGTAGAATTAGTTTGAAAACACGATAGAACAAAATGCTTTTACCCTAAGCACAACACTAAATAAAATTTCTCAATTGACAGTTCAGTCGGACGCTCCATTTATCACGCAGAGCCTAGCCAAGCTCCCTGTTTGCCAGATTAAGACTAGCTAAGCCATAAAATGTACCACAGTAGTCCAGCTAAGCTATAGTTCACCCGAATTAGTTGAGTTGGACGCGTGACACAATTTGGCCCTGGCGTACGGATCTTATCGTAAATGATGCATAATGATTATGCACTGTAAACATATGAGCCAAATCGACCAGTTTTTAGCGGGTTATGGTCTGTAACAACAAAGTAATGGCTCTTTAAGCTTATACGCTTCCGGACCGAAAATGGCCGATTTTAAACGAACGCCATTATTTTTACTACCCACGAAGTAGACCTGTAGGTTTTTCAGTTTTATCAGCAAATATACCATGTTTCATGTTCGAGTCGCATTCCTAATAAGAGTAGAATGGTGTCAAAATTGTTAGGATTTATTAATTAACTGGTAAAATTTTGCCGAAAGATTTGGATTTTATCTGAAATCGGCATAACTATTTAAGCATGAACAGATTGAGGTGATTTTGACACGTATCAGCCAATATACGAATGCATATAAAGCTAAATATTTACTTTGATTCGATTAAGCGGGTTGCTATAACCGAAAAGATCCGACAAAATTTGTTTAGATTAGGCACAAAAATTTGAAATCTGTCTTGTGTGAGTTCACTTTAGATGCGTACACCAAGGTTGTTCTTTTGTTAAAATCACAAATTGATTCGCGCAGAAATTCGCGTTCAGATTTTTGTCATTGGTATTCATATTTTTGTTAATGCGAACATGGGTTTGGTGAAGTACGAAAGGAATCTTCGGTCGCACACATTTGTCCATTTCGCACGTTTGTCCGGATTCGTGAAATAACATTCTAAATCATACAACAATGTTCGCGGCCTATGTGTATTATAGGATACGATAAAAAGCTCGATTGGCAACAGTGCTTTCACTTGGACGCGGTCAGCAAAATACGATGTAAATCGCAACATAAGTGACCGCTAACAGCGCCTGTGTGGTGATGCATCGCAAATTTTGTACGTGTACATAAGGCAAATTCGTGATTTGTTAGCGTTTGTGAACTGACTTTACAAAAGAACATCTCAAGTGTACGCATCTAAAGTAGACCCACGCAAAGACTTTCATTGTATCTTAATAATATTACTGAAGCAGCCAATCTACCTGACGTCGCGTCCACTGTTTAAGTTTAGGTTAAATTGCTTTGCTTCCAACTTTGCTATAAAGGTTAATAGCAAAAAATGCCGCTGATACACTGAAACATTGGGTTGCTTGACCCATGCTTTCGGAATGGTAAACATATATGCATAACATTATAACTATTGACGCGTAGTTTTAAGCGAACCCAATAGAAAACAATTTGCCAAATATCTCTATCTGTTGCTGAATTACTCGTGTTTCAATATAATTTCACAAATTATATAGCTTTACAACGCAAATATTGTAAACACTAGCTATGTGATTTATTTTGTTAATTTTTATTAAAATATCGAAATTTTTATTTTTGGTTTTGAACATTTTATGGTGTACCTAATTCAATATGGTAGCTATCACAATCTATGTACAAATTTTTATGTGACGCCTACCCTTGTCCACAGCATAACACAATTAGCAAGAATGTTCATCATTGAGTTCTGGAATGACAAAGGTGTAAGCATGCATTTTTTCTCAATTAATGTTTTCCATTACCTAGGACATAAATCAACGGTAATAATCAATACTCGGAATTAATTAAGGTAAGCAATTTTTGACAAAAAGCTACAACTTTTGACACTCCGGATTTGTTTAATTAATAAAGTCATAAAGCGCACCCGGGAACATTTAAACGTTGCTAAATAAATTTTCTGGTCACACCTCGTTTATTTTTTGACAAAAAGCTACAACATTTGACACTCCGGATTTGTTTAATTAATAAAGTCATAAAGCGCACCCGAGAACATTTAAACGTTGCTAAATAAATTTTCTGGTCACACCTCGTTTATTTTTTGACAAAAAGCTACAACTTTTGACACTCCGGATTTGTTTAATTAATAAAGTCATAAAGCGCACCCGAGAACATTTAAACGTTGCTAAATAGATTTTCTGGTCACACCTCGTTTATTTTTTGACAAAAAGCTACAACTTTTGACACTCCGGATATGTTTAATTAATAAAGTCATAAAGCGCACCCGAGAACATTTAAACGTTGCTAAATAGATTTTCTGGTGACACGTTGTTTATTTTTTGACAAAAAGCTACAACTTTTGACACTCCGGATTTGTTTAATTAATAAAGTCATAAAGCGCACCCGGGAACATTTAAACGTTGCTAAATAGATTTTCTGGTTACACCTCGTTTATTTTTTGACAAAAAGCTACAACTTTTGACACTCCGGATTTGTTTAATTAATAAAGTCATAAAGCGCACCCGAGAACATTTAAACGTTGCTAAATAGATTTTCTGGTGACACGTTGTTTATTTTTTGACAAAAAGCTACAACTTTTGACACTCCGGATTTGTTTAATTAATAAAGTCATAAAGCGCACCCGAGAACATTTAAACGTTGCTAAATAGATTTTCTGGTGACACGTTGTTTATTTTTTGACAAAAAGCTACAACTTTTGACACTCCGGATTTGTTTAATTAATAAAGTCATAAAGCGCTCCCGAGAACATTTAAACGTTACTAAATAGATTTTCTATTCACACCTCGTTTATTTACATAGCATAAAATTCCGGGAATCCTAATCACTACTGTTTTATTGTTTTTAGCTGCGTTTGGTCGAATAAAATATTTTTCTTTTATTTTTTAGTGGCATCCACATTGAACATTCAAGCGGTACCAATAAGCAATCATGAAGTCGTTTTTGTATTAATTGAGCACGGCTGTAGTTTCGTTCACGCGGTGCCCAATTCCTCAAAGCATGACGGTTCCTAAAAAATAATAAGACGATGTTTATAAAACTACAAGCTACGGATACAGTTTTGTGTTTTGGCTCTCGCATCCTACCGACCACATCATGGCGGTATACCTTCGAGAACGTCAAAGTACTACTTGTGGCATGGCTTGCAACCTATTCGGAGATTTGTGTGCACAGTTTTGACGAATGCAGTCGAGCGCGATAGCACGAGTTTAAACAATTTAAACTGTATAACCGTGCGTGCAAATATTTGAGTTCACGGTTAGCTTTTTGTGCAACTAAACTTGAGACATAGTTGTAGTACATATTTATATTTTATCAACTATATATACTACCGGCACACATAAATGCAGTAAGTTTATTAACAAATGTTTACTAAATGTTAAGGCATAGCATGCAGCGGCCAATGTAACCTTTAGGGGCGGAAGTGAAATGCATGCCATGCCGTTGTCGATATACTAAGCCTAAGACTTAGTCTTAGCCTAAGCTAAGGTCCCTATATGAGCCATGTACTAAGCCTAAGCCTAAGTCGGGAGGCTTCCGCTCCCCGAACCCCCCGCTCTAAGCTGTTCTTTTTTCTAACGTTATAACGTCCGGCCCCTAAAGGTGACATGGGCCGCATACAGCTATGCTGAGCAAAAATAGGTTTCTCTGTAAACAATCCACTAGTTATTTAATAATGTTTCAACGATGGTCCTTGTGTAAAATCATGAAGAGTTGATCTTCAAAGTCGTTTTTTTGCTCGAAACCAGAATAGCTAAGGTAAATAACTCAAAATTTTATGCTACTCCAATCCCTGATGAAGCAATTTTTCTTAAATACAAAGTAGCGGTATTAACATATAAATGAAGATAATACTGACACAGTTAGAAATGATCAAAAATTTAGTCCATCGTTTGATTAACCTTCCAATGCAAGGTGCTGAAAATTTGTGAATTGATGTTAATAGTGTTTAATTGAACTCGCCGAGCAGTGTAATGGATATATTTCCAAGAGCATCGCTACTCACTCGCTTTGATATGGTTTTTAAGGAGCAACTTTCGTAATAATAAAAGCTGAGATCAATTCGACGAAAACATTCGCTCAAGATCACATGATAGTGAAACCAATTCGAACAGTAAATAAAGTTAGCAACATACGTAAACTGAGATCTAGCTCTTTCAAATATGATGTACCACAATTTCATGACGGCGATCTCATGTAAACCATACAATGCTGCAAATTTAATTAGTTGCATGCACATGAAATATGCATGGCGCAGCAGTCTGCCAAATTAGGAAAAGATGCACGCTGCAATAAGTTCGCTGATGTTATCCGGCAATAACAATTCCAATATCAAAGTAATCGATTCAGTCAAAAAACAAAATTATCAAGTTTACCAAGTATTCATGAACATGATAAACTTTATATTCCATGATGTAACGATATGCTGGCGCAGCCTTTTGTTTACCTTCAACGGCGATCTTCATTATCCGTGACTGATGCTAACAAACACTGTCTTAGACTCCACTACCTTGATCTCTGCTACAATATTAATTTAGTCTAGAGCCATAAACTACTGCGACATATACCTAATATAGGAACCATAAATAATTGGGCAAGACGTAAATAGTCATAAATAGTGCTGCCTCCTACGATATGGATAGCTGATGCCTCAAGTTTTTGTGTAAGTATGAAATTAATGTAACATTAGCATCATCACTTATATATTATACATTAATTGAGAAGCAATATTATGTCCTTAATTTAACGATCAGCATTTCACGTTTCATTTTTATTCAGCTCGGCCGAAATAAAAAAAAAGTTAAAATGAGCGGCAATTGTGTGTATTAGGATAAAGGCATGAAAAATAACTTCGTCACAAACTTCTTTTTGATACAAAGAAGTCACAGGTACGCCCTAGCCACCATTTCTGCTTTGAAGTAAATCCGAAGGTTTAGTTTTATAAGCTGTGACCTGTTTTTATGTGCATTTTGTAAAGCTATACTGGTAGTTTATTGACAGTTACATATCAATATATATCAACTCCTGTTGCGTTATGTAAGCTATCATATCAAAATATATAGGATTTGTGAATAAAAGATTATCAGACGTGAAGCAAATGAGACTATTGGTCAGCGAAATACGACAACTTACTGATATTTGGCAACGCGGTCAAGCAAGCGATCAAGATGATGAAAACGGTAAGCATCGCTAGAGCAAATTAGAGCACTAACTGTGAACAATGTAGCAAGCGCTAAAATAGATGTGTAACTGTTTCTAGTAGAAGTGATATTCTTCATTGTTTGGCTACATAAATTTAAACGATCGAAAAGCACCTGAAATAAAAATTTTAAATTAATCGAAACCATTGCAACTATTGTACAACGTGCATGATGGCCAGCACAGAAGTAAACTGTCCATGAGCAATCAAACAAAGGCGTGAGCCTTGCTGTAAGCTTCGGTCGCTCGTTATATAAATCTCAGGATTTTACTAAACGTTTGATAAGAGCTTCCCGCAGATCCATGATATCCTTCCCAGGATATCGTATAGAAACAGGTACTATTTAATTCCTTATCACAAAATACAACTACATATTTGAATGAAATTGCTATTTGCGCTGACACTGATTGCTTTTACGCCTGGTTAAATATTTAGCCGGCAGCTTTTGGCCTAAACCTTAACCAGCTGTATTACCATTTAGTTGTAAACATAGTTTTAAAGGAAACTTAGGAGCACTGTTCGGAGGACACACTCTGATTTGTTTTCAAGCATATTATAGGTGCGTAATTCGGTTCTTTTTGCCCAAAGTAAAATCATCAAGCATAATGCAGGATTCAGAGTAAAATGTGTGGCATCATAATGCACAATAAGCATATTTGCACTACCGCTGCACACAAAATGCAGATATAACATTATCGCATGCAACTTTCACTATTGTATACACATTTGTAGCGATCATAGATGCCCTTATTGCTACATTGGCAACATTCTATATGCATTGCAGGACTATATCACACTGCACGTGCAACAGTAGCGATCAATATATATGTTAACCCTATAACTGTGCCCGACAACAAATTTTGTTTGAATATGATGTAGTAAATAAAAGCCACGAATATCGCTTGAATGCACGCATATTGTTGTTCCCTCGCTTTGCCAGGAGCCTTACAAATCCGAGCAGTAGCTCCAAGATGGCTCAATGGTTAGTAAACGTGACTTTGAGCCGAGCTTTCGGAATTCGATACCTTGCGGTGACCAATAAAGTTCATGGGTACTCGAAATATAAATTAATTCAGAAAGTAAATGTTAATAAAATTTAGTATACCACATATTTAAGCATACAATTAGAGGGAATATTTCATATATGACATTTCGTTGCTGCAAATTTTAGTACTGGACTATCTGGAAAAAGTTGAGATAGAATTATTGACACAAATCATTTATACAATATGTATCTAATATTTACAAAAAACATCTGTATTGCCGATACATGGTAAATAGTTTACCATTGCTGCACAATGTCAAAAGCGGCATTATCCTTTGTTTAACCTATATACTGTCGCTATTGTTGCACATAAAATGTAATTTCGGGTCAACTATAGCGCATTTATAGCATCGATACTGTATCGCTAAACACGGTGGTCGCTACCATTTAGGACACAATGTATATATCATCGTGCAATGCAAACGTTTAGTGCTCACAGTAAATGCAATAATGTTTAGTTAATGCAAAGCATTTGTTAATTTGAATCCTACACATCTTGTATACATTTGTTGTTCTATGCTATGTTTAAGGATCCTAAAGATTACCTAAAATGTTCCCGATCAACGATAGTACTAAGTGTCAAATGTGTTAATTGTTGTGGATTTTAGACAATTATACACAGATTTCCATTCCAATATACCAGAATTTGAGACTATAATAACCGAACGCTAAAGAAAGTGAGTGAAGCTCGGGTTGTAGGGACCGATGTACTAATTCGAAGCATCATATTATACACATTTGTAATAACATAAATTTAGACATAATGTTCGAACAAATTATTATATCTAAAAGATTGAGATGTTTAGCCCGTCCATCCCCGAATTAATTTGTGTATCATGCAATGCATAACACGCAACCCGGCGTCTTGGATCGCAACCCGGGCGCGCAATCAACAACTAAGCTATGTAGGAGTTAAAACTACTCTAAAACTGTATATTATATAAAATATTCAGTAATATATAAACGCAAAATGCAGCTAGCCTCATTATCTTTGAATTTCTAATTAACTAATATAATTCAGCTCATTGTTATAATTAAAAATCACAGCGAAATACTAGGTATTGTCTTTACATTAAAAAGAATATTACACCATTGAGAATAACTGTAAAGGCCCATGAAATTTATTAAAATTACGACAAAGAATAGAACATTTTTCTGGATGAGAAATTCATTTACTCAGAGGATCTTAGTTTATTTTAATGACGGAAGAATGCCCTGAAGAAATTAATCGGATATGATCAGTATATATCCGAGAGAAAATATTTAGCATGTCCCTATTGAAACATATTTATACAGGAAATTAGCATATACTTTGTCGCTTTAGTTATATGAAAACACTGTAAGGCGAAGTGAATTGGTTTGTGTCGAGGAAAGCCAATGGGTCTAACAATACAAGACATTTCAGCCGGATGTACCACATTTGGAGCAACCACGGATATTGTGACATGAGTACCGTACTGCCGCCGTCACTCGCTTCTGAGTATGTCCGTTCAGTTTGATGGGCATAGTTCTGTTCCGCCAATCGTACATTTGCAGAAAATGTTTGCTATTATAGTTAACAGTCGCTCGTCTGTTGCGGAACGGTTTATGCGTGCGTTTTTGTTGATTAAGACCTGTGGTGGTATCGTTTGTATCATTAACTAATCAATTTAACCAAGAGTGCATTAGGGAAGAGTATAACACTTCCCTGCACTCACATGTTACCCCGCGTTTGATGATGCGGGCGTTTTCGGCCTTATCCCTAGTTTCTGGGGGATTGAGAAGCCCCGAAACCCCATTTTTTATGGGGGGGTCGGTCGGACGCCCCAATTTCGGGGAGGGTCGGTTCATAAGCAGCTGCTTATAAACCGACCCCCTCCCCAGAAATTGGGGGTCCGACCGCCCCCAAAAATTGGGGGGTCGGGGCATGGTCGGGGGTCGAGGTATCGTTTAGTCATAAAAAACGATTCCCCAAAACGACGTCACCATGTAAATAATCTGTTGAGACCACGTAAACTGATATTTTCATTTTGTAAACTGTGTATATGCAACCATACTTGGGGTTAAGAATGTATCCATCTCCAGGAAGCGATTAATACTAGTGAAGCTCGCTTGCGAGCCAGAATTCGAGTGGTGAGAACAATCCCCCGAAGTCTGTTGTAGAAAGCACACACAAACAAAGCCTACACACAGTACGCAGGTGCAGCATTATATAAACCGTGAGTGATGAGTCATAGTTATGGCCGCCTCTTTTGATAGCCAACGTATGCAGTAGACAAAACATCATACAGCGAGTACAAAAACAACGAACAAACAATTTAATAATTCAATTAAACCCTAAATTGACCGTGGAAAGAACGTTAAAGAATTCAAACCGACACTTGAGAAAAATCTCATTTTTCATACCAAGTATGAAGCAGAAGTGTGAAAACAATTTGCCACGCAATATTTTTGACACTCGTGATCACTTTGTTGGCCCAGAAAACCCCATATCCGACCCTAAAACCAACAATAAACACACATTTAGGTGCATTTCCCACGCTTTTCACCAAATATGAAATTTGGCGCCAACTATAAGCTTATAGACTCCAGATTGGGAAGTAGTTGAAAAACTTGTTATATATCATTGGAAAGCCCTGGTAAAGCTACATGGAATAGGGTATTATTTTGCGGGTACCTCGTTTACTTATTGAGAAAAGTCGCAAAAACTGCAGGGGATGCCCGAAAAATGGGTCAAAATGACGTCATTTTGCCCCATAACTTTTCCCACGGGAAAGAAATTCAAAAATCGGGCTCCGTCACTACACCTAAATCGACCATGAGGTACGAATGAGCTATGTTGCATCAAAATCCGCCCAACCGTTATCGAGATCCAGGTGCGACAGACACACAGAAAGCACCTCCTCAACCGCCCCTCCAGAGCCAAAATTGACATTTCTCGTTCCACTCGCTCGCTTCGCTCTCTCATTCCACTCAAATTCAATTAAAAACCTCGCATATACATTAGTGCCCAAACTATCAACACTAGTAATGTTAATATTTCCAAAAATATCTTTGAACCTGAGAAATCTGCACACGTCGAACATTGTTATTCGGGGAGTTAAAATCTAAATCTTCAGTCGTTACTTTATGAACGTAGCATAGCTTAGCGCCACAAGTCTTAGGCGCGCCATCGCCACCAACTACACTACAAAACTTGGTTAACATCGTACCACCGCGGCTACGCAATAAAGCTAAAGTAGTCGTACACAATCTCGAAGACCACGCATCGCTAAAACTGTTGAAGCTCGCTTGAGAACCAGAATTCGAGTGGTGAGAACAATCCCCCGAAGTCTGTTGTAGAAAGCACACACAAACAAAGCCTACACACAGTATATACGCAGGTGCAGCATTATATAAACCGTGAGTGATGAGCCATAGTTACGCCCGCCTCTTTTGATAGCCAACGTATGCAGTAGGCAAAACATCATACAACGAGTACAAAAACAATGAACAAACAATTTAATAATTCAATAAAACCCTAAATTGACCGTGGAAAGAACGTTAAAGAATTCAAACCGACACTTGAGAAAAATCTCATTTTTCATACCAAGTATGAAACAGAAGTGTGAAAAATATTTGCCACGCAATATTTTTGACACTCGCAATCAGTTTGTTGGCCCAGAAAACCCCATATCCGACCCTAAAACCAACAATAAGCACACATTTAGGTGCATTTCCCACGCTTTTCACCAAATATGAAATTTGGCGCCAACTATAAGCTTATAGACTCCAGATTAGGAAGTAGTTGAAAAACTTGTTATATATCATTGGAAAGCCCTGGTAAAGCTACATAGAATAGGCCTATTAGTTTGCGGATACCTCGTTTACTTATTGAGAAAAGTCGCAAAACCTGGAGGGTGTGCCCGAAAAATGGACCAAAAATGGACGTCAT
>JASANE010027492.1:0-72085 GCA_030248225.1 Trileptium ribeirensis
CAAATGGGGCCAACAAAGTAGATTCGCCTGGACCTCCTCCATCAGGTTCCACCCTTTTATCTTACGGGGAGCAAGCTATTCTTCAAACCGCGCTTGCCAAGATTCAAGGCTCGCCAAATAAACCAGCTTCTACCGCACGCCTAATGTTCGACACTGGCAGTTCTCGAACTTTCATTACAACTGCCATGGCGCAACGAATAGGTGCACGTCCTAATGGGCAAGATATAATATCTCTTGCAGGATTTGCTGCAAACAAGCGAACAACAGCAGCGTATAAAAATGTTTCATTCGATGTTCTAGTCTCGGATGGATCATCTAAAACCATAACTGCTAATGTGATTCCAAATATATCATGTCCAGTTCAGAAATGGCCAGTGAATATAAATAAGTATCCAGTTATGCGAGATGTGAAACTGGCCGAACCTATATATCACAGAACCTCAGATGGTAGATATTCGAGCATTCTGATTGGTACGGATTTTTTATTACGAATTTATTGGGAATGACCGTATCCAGTGTGCTGACGGCGTCATTTTCCTTTCCTCCTCCTTTGGATTTGTAGTTACAGGACGCGTTGAAACAACGAATGATTCGATTGTCAATGTATCCGCCTTGAATACAGCTATTGGTAGGAACCAATTAGTCCCAGATTTAGTGTTATTGGAGTCTCGAGGATATTGGAGTCAAACTCCTAGCTGCCACACATAGCGATTCTGAAGCATTAGAATTCTTCAACAGTACAGAAAAATATGAAGATAACCGGGTATTCCGTCAACTTTCCGGTGAAGATTGATAACTTGAAACTTACCAGACGACAGAAAATTGGCCTTCCTTCTAGGCGTACACGAAGCCTTTCTGAACGAAGTACAGGGAAAATACGTATTGCTAGGCACGAAGGCCAATTTTCTGTCGTCTGGTAAGTTTGGAGCATCGATCTTCACCGGAAACTTGACGGAATACCGGTTATCTTCATATTTTACTGTACTGTTGAAGAATTCTAATGCTTCAGAATCGCTATGTGTGGCAGCTAGGAGTTTGACTCCAATATCCTCGAGACTCCAATAACACTAAATCTGGGACTAATTGGTTCCTACCAATAGCTGTATTCAAGGCGGATACATTGACAATCGAATCATTCGTTGTTTCAACGCGTCCTGTAACTACAAATCCAAAGGAGGAGGAAAGGAAAATGACGCCGTCAGCACACTGGATACGGTCATTCCCAATAAATTCGTAATAAAAATCCGTACCAATCAGAATGTCGATATCTACCATCTGAGGTTCTGTGATAATAGGTTCGGCCAGTAGCATATTTCGCATAACTGGATACTTATTTATGTTCACTGGCCATTTCTGAACTGGACATGATATATTTGGAATCACATTAGCGGTTAGCGTTGGCCCCATTTGATTTTTTGTGTTTTCACCTTTACGGCGAGTCGAGGAATTTTTAGAGCCATCCGTTCCGAACTTAGTAGGACACAAACCCCGGTGATGCCCCGTTTTTTGACAATAAAAACATGAAGTCTTTGAGGCACATTTTTGTGTAAAATGTTTGGAGCTGAGGCAGATTTGACATCTACCTTGACCTCTTTCACGGCGGGTTTCAAGATCGGCGTACGTCTGACACTGATCAGTGTAATGTGATCCCCCGCAAAAACTGCAGCGAATATCACGAGAAGTGGAATTTGCTGATAACGAATCAGAAGTGGCATTCGCTTTTTTATAACGATTATTCTTGTCATTACCTGACGTTTTTGCAGAAGCTATTTCCGACTTACCCGAATTGTTTGTTTTAACACCGAATGAGCGTTGACTCATATCTCTGGCGCGGATTTCTTCTTTCAATAACTCACGTAGGCTTGACAAAGTCCATGCGTTTATTCCAATTTTTCTGTGTAGCTCCATTTTAACGTATATTGGTAATTTAGACAAAATGATTGGTGTAAACAATTGTCCAAAAGTTTCTTCTGACAACCCAAGAGCAATCAAGCTTCTTATATGACGTTCACAATCATCATACGTGTTCTTGTAATTGGGTGGTTTCATGGTTGGCAGTGGGAATTGCTAATAACGCTTCAATATGCGCGTTTATAGCGATTTGCTTATTTCCAAAGTGTTCTTTTAAGGCCTCGATAACTAAACGGTAATTATCGGACGTTAGACGGTAGCCTTCGATCAGACGAAGGGCATCTCCCACCAAGAAAGTGCGCAAATACTGGAATTTGTCTATTTCTGCAAGAGAGTTATTATCATAGACAGCTGTAGAACAACTATCCCAAAACTCTTGCCATTTCATAGGATCTCCATTGTATTTGGCAATCTGTAGTTTTGGGAGATTCACCGACTTATGTTCATTTTGTTGTATCTTTGCTATATTGTTTGTTAGCGATCGCTCATAACTGTCTATTTTTATTCTAAGCGCTGTGATGGACTCTAGTAGAATCTCATCGAAATCAGCTGCTGTTTGTGCTTCATTAGATGCAATTTCATCATCTTCTATAGCTATTAGAATTTCATCGTTTATTTCGAGTAATCTACATCGGTAATCGTTTAATTTACCCAAAGGTTGTTTGATAATTTCAATATGTTCATTGTTTTCAGGACAGCCAATTCCTTCAATCTTTTTAATTTCTTTATGTACATTAATTTTTAAAGCACCTCTTTGTCGAGAACGAAGTGTTAATTTATCCTTATTATTCATTGTGAAGATATATTTCATGTTGTGTATCTTATAATTACTAAATTATGTATTATTACATTAACTGATATATTGTCAGTAATATCTAATAAATTGCATATTATATGGTGGTTCTTTATTTGTATTCGCTAACGCATTCAATTTACATCAGTTGACGCATTTTTCAGAAATATTTTATTTCATGTTGTGGTAGAGCTAGTATTTTCTACTAGCAACCAACACAAAGCTGCATAGCTGATGTTTCAGCATTTTCTTCTGAAAATATGGATATAATTTCTTAATGTATTGAATTGAAGTAATATAATCGAAATTCCAACAATATCACTAAAGAAATTGTACTTTTCAATTTGAGGATCTATTTTTTTTTCAACTAGATTATGATATATTGATGAGTTAATTTTTGCAATTAACTATCGTAGGTTACTCTATATCAATCAGTCTTCACATTTACATTAATAAAATTAGAGATGGTATTTACTACCAACTTTAGCAACGAACCAGATTTCTTTATCCGCGTCCAAAATTCAATGTGAAAATCCAATCTGACCAGAGTATCGTGACAATCCAATACACAATTTGATATTACTCCAATTGCAATGTCGATATATCCACAGTCCAGCGTTAACGTCCACAATGATAAATATCCGAAGGACCATTTACGAAAACCATATTTTTGTGGTTGAATTAAATGGGTTTCCGTAGAATTTTGTATTTTACACCTTTACAGGTTCGGCTAATAAACCGATTAATAATTGTGTATGGTTCCTTTTTTCGCTGAAAATATACAGCACAATGCAAACAGGAATATATATGCGATTTCACTCAACATATACATATATGTCTTGAACACTTACAGTACAAGAAAAATAAAATCTGGTAAAAAATAAAACTGCTCTTTTGGAGCTAAATTCCACCATACTTTCTCAGTTTTTGTTAAAAAAAAACAGCTGTCATTCGCCTTATGGAATCATTTTTCATAAATTTCTTCATCCAGAATCAAATTTGGGACACCGTATCGAATATACCTGTCCCTTTGTTGCCTCACGCCCGTAAACCTGTACTATTTCGTGTATCGCTATGATGCCCTTCCTAACCTGCACTGTATCTAGGTCTCAATAAAACTTTAGAAAAACAGCTACGTGTGTATATGCTGACGATGTCGAGCAAGCGCACACATTTCTCTGTGAACGACGCATTACAGTTTACTAGATTAGGGGTAGCAATCCCAATTGATTGAGTTTAATGCGAATCGGTTCAATATTTAAACGTAGACTCAAATTTACTGTTATACAAGTCTAATTAAAACTTCTCTATGTCTACTTCCGAGCTACTACTCTAAGTCTACTTCCGAGCTAAATTAAGATAGGGAATATTGGTCTGACATTATGACCTGTGAGCAGGCTTCGATGTCAACCTCCCTGGGGTACCTCAGAAATCATACCTACGTACTGGACACGTGCGCAACCAATTCAGTGTTGTCCGCACATACCTCGTGAAGCGCACCTGCGGCTTGCTAAAGTTCCATAGCTTCTTGGGTCTGTCCAAGAAAAGTGGCAAAATTGCAAAATTTTTGGACTGCCCTTGAGGTTATGATAGACGGGGTCGTATGGGCATGGTGTTAGGAAGTTGCGCCATGCAGCTGCGTACAGTTATTACACATTATTTTCAGCATCATCAAAAACCTTCGTAATATCGAAGCAACAAAATATGGCAGTATATTGAAAATGACGAAATAATGCTAGGTTCTTAGGGGGTGTCCTAGAGGATACGGTACCATGCATGACACAAGAGTGGAATTCAAGGAGTACAGCAGCATTTTAAATAGGTTACGTTGGTCAGATACGTTCAAAGGAATCACACATTATTTTCAGTACCCCAAACGCCTTTAGTGACCATATGCTTATTGTTATCGTAAAATCTAATATATATGAAGGGTTAAAATCGCTCCATTTGGGACCCAATTTTGTCCCATCATCTCCTTATCCACAAGTCTGACAAGATGTGTCTACAATGTTGCAGATAACACCAAGGCGAACATAAAAGATCCTTTTTGGATACGAGGCCTGTGTTTTGAGATACAATTAAAAACGCCTATATATTTAGAAAAAACTAGCCCGGCGGTCATGTCAAAATTTATCACTGCGGAAAGAAGTAATAAAAGCTTAGCAGCTGTAGCTCGGTTCCTTAAAGAACCTTACCAATCGAGCGAACAACGTACGTGCAAACCTACACCGCACGAGAAACTTATTTCTGTACAATGTGCGCTGTTACACACGCGTGACCATGCGGGAATTTAGTCCTTTCATGAACAAATTACTTTGTGTATCGTGAAATATTTCACAAACTCATGCCAGTGCCAAGTATAGAACCCGGGAAGTTGCGTACGCTAACCACTTAGGCATCTGTGAGTTGTTGCTCCGTACATTGCTGAAGAAACCTCGCAACGCGAGCGACTAGTAACGACAAACGTACAACATAAATTTGAGTAAATACACTGACCCACTATGTCCGTTAGGTCCATTTGGACCTAGTGGGCATGAAAGGATCAGTCATGCGTTAGTCTATTTTTTAGTTAGCTTTGCGATCATGTGACATTTACTAAGTATTGCACAAGAATCCTCAAATAAAACCAGTATATAGATAAAGTTTAAAAAGACCTCAAATATATACCATGTAGTGAACAAATAAAACATGCACACGGTATAAAATTTCTGAAAAATCCGTGCATTTCGATATTTCATAGCAGAATATAAGGCTTGTTTTGGCTGTTGGAGAGATAGGTATACGAAAGGTGCCTTAATGCAGAATATAAGGATTGTTTTGGCTGTTGGAGGGATAGGTATACGAAAGGTGCCTTAATGCGTGTGCCATGATTTGCCTGTTTATGATTTGTGTAAGTTTAAGTGAAATACGGCGAAACAAAACAATGTTACTTTTAGTTTAACCGGAATATGGCATAAAGTATTAGTTTGGGGAACCTCGCTCTGCCGTGAAAGCCACATTTATTTCACACGTACACCCCTTAAGAAAATATTCGTTGTGAAATTTTCAAAAACATTAACTTATTGCCACGCTACAAATACGCTATTCCAAGCAAAACCTGGGCGGTAAAAGTGAAAATTACACCGTGCAGTCCTAGATATACCAAACCCAAAAACTTAGCTTAGGTTAGATACATATAAATTAAACACATTAAACTGAAAAACAATAGCGCAACCCATTGGTATGTTACGATTGTTGTAGCGAATATCTCTATTGAGTGAAAAACCTCAGTATATGGAACAATCTATTGTATTTACAAACGGGCAGCAATTTTAATTTATTATAACGTATTACCTAGGAGAGTTATAGGCCAGCACTAGGGGCCGAAAATGTCCTCTTTGACGGCACCAAATCAGGTATCGATGGCTGTACTTCTGTTCTGGTATTTCATCTGTTTACTTTAAATGATTTTTTATGGTTTAATGTTTGATAGGACCAGTTGTTTGCTGTTGGCTAGGACTGTCAACGGTAATAATCTATACACTCCATTATTATTGAGTAAACAATTTACTAAATCACTAAGCATAATATTCCACCGATTTAGCACACCAAGTACACCATTATGTTATATATACACAAAACTGGAATTCAATGCTTTCCGTCTACCACAAAGTGACAAAAGAAAAATTGCATATTCTCCGATTCAACATCTATCATGCAATGCCTAGAACACTAAAACTATACGGGACGAACTTTAGGATGATTTGCACAAAGCAAGTTTGAGCTGAATTATTATGGAAGCGAGACATCAAGCATCGTACAAACGAAGCCACGTTGCTGACGAAGGTACTGATCCCACACGACCAGCATAACATAAAAGATTTCAATATATATACAACCAATATCAAAACATTGACTAATATACAGACAAAATGAACGTAACTAAGAGCCGAAATCTATCAACCTCCTTATGATTCGTTCACGTTATAATGTCCCCAACGTCTGGAAGCTAGGTATGTACCCACACAGTGTCCGACACACTGTCGATAACAGGGTGTCTTAAACACCCCATGTTTTTATAATTTTTCAAGCGTAGCTAGCTAGGGGTAACACCATTTTTCGACGGTGTCAAGCACACCGTGTCTTCTTCGCAGTTTTATTGGCTGTATGCGGTATAATGTCGACATGCAGTTGGTCTATATACACATATCGAGATTTTTAAAAAAACTACACAGCACAATTGACTAATATACCATATTAACTACACACGGTGCCCGTTATCGTTAATCCGTGCGAAACTGGTAGCTAAGGGCGTGTACGACACCGTAAATAAAAAATACAGTAGCTAGGGGCGTGTAGTACACCTTCGGAAATGGACTTACGGTATGGGTGTGACACTGACTGTCTACACGGAGGGTCGCGACTACAGAGGACAAAAGTTCCAAACAGCGGGGAAATTATAACGAGAACTCCACATAAGCGTGTAATCGTCCTTTCAAACTTCGATCTTATAACATTATCCGCCGATTCAACGTTTTGCCGAAACCACGACAACAATCATTTATCAACACAACCAAAAATTACAAAGCATTAGCTCCAACGCTCTGCGCGAAAACAATTTTCTGTATCGGGTGCGGCATTTCAACCTATAATAGACAAATGAAAATTATTTTGAAATGCAGTCTAAAATTTACACCTTATTGCAAGATCCAATAGTTCTATCACAGGTCTAAATTAATACCCGACTGCGCTAAATCGAAGGGGGCGACATTACAAATCCAATAATTTGGACGAAACCCGTACCTAGTTCCGACGATTTGGAATACTCAAATGGAATAATTGGAACATCCATTCTTGGTAATTTCCTATAAGGTTTATACGATACAAGTGTACCTTATCCAACAATAGAAATAAGATCAAGAGCTTGGGCGAAACTGTTCTTGACGACACTTAAGCATACGATATCAGAAAATAGACGGACTTGTATATAGGTTTATCCAAATATATTTATTGAGTACGACATGGCTTCAAGACTCAGCCATTGCCCGAGGTTTTTGCATTGTGTTGTATCTAGTTTAAATGTTAGTGTAGTGACTTATATTTTTACGTTTAAATTTGTACGAGCACGTTTTGTGATTTGTTTCCTTTTTTCGAAATTAAATATAGAGATAAAACGGTGCACGCGCAGGTACCATTATGAAATATTTATAATATTGTTAAAAAATCGTACAAGACACTTCCAATAAAATCAGACACGATTAGAACTGCTCAATCATGTAAATACAATGGTCATCCAATGCTGACCATAGTTTTCAATATATATTAATAAAACAAAAAAACTCTTTCAAAATGTCAATACAATAATACATTTATCACACAAACGATTTTTGAAAAATTTTTTCACCAAGAGCAGAGCACTGGTATCCCAAAAATCTGAAATTTTAATCATAAATTGACCCATATCGAAATTTTGTGGATCATTTCGATGAACAAAGACGAGTTTGAACTCGTCTTATTATCTTCAAAATTGAAGGCTTTCATGTTGGCAGTAATATAGACCAATTTGTTACTAAAAGATTATCGTAGCACAAAGGCTAAAAGTGATAAAAATAAAATCTATGTAATGGCTATAGAAAAAACAATCAGAGGTTGAAAACCACGCAGGCTTATGACTATAGGTTAAGAAAATCAAGACCTATGTGCACACAAAGCTTCTGTCATATTTGAGTATTTCTAGATAGCCACCAACTTTTACCACGTTGGTTACAAAAAATCGGCCAACAAACCCGTCAATGAATATACAATACTTGCCGCATCAAAGCTACAGCATGATATATGAATTATCTATTAATTGGGCAAAAGAGAGGCCATAGTTTGGTCCAATATCCAGCCTAGCATTTTAAAGTATTGTAAGGATTGGGCCCACCAAGTATATATATGTACTATGGATGTATCGTGCGACGACTGCTACAATTATCACTGTCCACCTAAGCAATATATAAAAAATTCTTCGGTATCATCAACAGATTATTGAAGCGAAGCGAGCGGAGTTTCCTTAAACAGCGACTGGCTAAAAAAATATTTTTGTCTACCTGTGTCACTAAAAATAAGACATCGGATTGGTTTTGTGAGATTTTGTTCAATTTGTAATGATGGGTGAGTGTGTAATGATAGCTTTGTATTTCAGCTGCTCCGAAAATTTGTTGTCCAGATTTTCAGAATGCCGCCAAGGCACTTTCATTTTAACAAGGGGTCTTCAAACATTTTAGGTCATAATGTTGGACATAAGCAACGGACATAAAAACTGAACCAGCGCTTTGTTGTTATGCAATTTTTTTGCGAGATCAGCCACTTCCGAGCCATGAGCCAAATTAAAAATATCCAAAGAAGTGAAATTTTCGAAACTTTTATTAACCTGGTTTTTTTTTGCTTGTTGGCGGTGCTACATATTTCTAAATGTTGTCGGGTGCCCTGAATGAATATGATGAAAGTAATTGTGCTTGAGTGGTGTGCATGCATACATTGCAGGAAATGCTAGGTGCCTACAGCGCGAAAATAACAGTTGAGATTGTAATTTCTGTTGAAAGTTGTCATGTATAAATTTCAAAATTTTCCCTTATTTTTGGTTACTGTAGAAACAGATACATGGTGTCGTGGTTTGGATATGTGTTGAAAATCGCCATAATGTTGCTTATAATGTATTGCTTGTGTATATCTCATTGAGACTTAGAAAGTGTATTAGGTGTCTTAATTTGGAACGATGAGTTAGACACTAAGCACTGACTAGACTACTCGTGCCGTTTCCCTTGCTTTGCGAGTTATAGTATTGCATACATACAATTTCACACCAATTCAAACGTGCATACATCATAAAAAATCCCAAGGTATTCTTCGTTACTACATATCTAAGTGCGTCAGTATATATAAACATATAACAATTTGTATAATAATGAGTTAGAAATATAACGGGCAGAGTGACAATAACAATTGGCAGCATAATATGCTCACACAATGTATTTAGTTATACGTATCGGATATCTTGCGTTGGACAACACTAAAGCTGTGTTCACAAGTCAAACTTTATGCTCAAATTCGGAGCTCAAAATTTGGCCAACCATTTAACACAAATTTTGATCAAAATTTGGATGATTTTATTGGTGAATTTATACTTGTGAGCAATCATCAAATTTTTCTAGCATAAAGGAATAGAACTTGAACAATTTTGGGCTCAAATTTTGAAGTAGGGTTGTTTGCCATAGTTTTCCATTACAAATTAGATTCAAATTTTGACCAAACTTTGAGCTCAGATTTTGAGCAACAAGTTTGACGTATGAACGCAAATTCATAATTAAACACAAGTTACAGATGCCATTGGCTTTTTCAGCATGTAACAAAAAATACAGAAATCTTACATATATTTACAACCCAGAAGGAAATTTGCAGCTCAAAACCCAACCTATAGTAAGACAAATTCTAAGGTGTCAAATTGGGCGTCATGAATCATCTGCAGAATCGCAATTAGAAAACCATATTACCGTTTTTCCCCAATAACATACAGCCAAAAGGACAGTATAAAATCGATGTCAGTTTTTCAAATTTTTAACTAGAAACACGCAGGAAGCAAGAAAATTTAAAACGTTTAAATAGATTTTACAAACGTGCCAGCAAGATATTTAACACATCGTTAGTTGTTGCCGTTTTCTTATGGAGCTAGAAAAATGTGATTAACTTGGGTGTGTGTCTACATTGCTTCCGATTCGATCCGAACCTATCCCGATCGGACGCGTGTTTTATATAGAGTGTGCACATTGTATCACACCCTACTCGATCCAACACAGCATGCACAATTTTTTTGGACCGAATCGGATGAAATAGTGTGAAAATAAATACATATACATACACACATATTTTCTAGGCATAGAGTGTAGTAGTGTCAGATGGGATGTAATCTGACCGCAATTCAGATCGGACGCAATTCGAACCTGGCCTAACAGTTATCTCGCCATGCGACACCCGGTAAAACATTAATAACAGCAATAACAATTATTTCCAGCTTTCTACGTTGATTCATTAATTACTGAAAGACGTTACGTAGAATGACTTAGTCATCACAGGGACTTTTACACTGAACTACCAAAATAGACAAAGATTCAAAAAATCAAAATGAATACGGAGATATGAAGTCGATAAAACACATGTATGAAGATAACACATGCAATCAGGGCAAAAGAAGCTTTGTAAAATCTATGCCAAGCAGTCGAACATCCTCTGCCAAAAATAATGCTTACGGGATTAACAGAGAGAGACGGCTGCCAACGGCCGGACCCCCAGGTACTTTTGGAGTGGAGGATAAATTTTGAAATTTCTTGGCGCTCAAAATTTATCTTAATTTTTGCAAAATTTTCATCGATTTTTGATAAATTTCCCCTTGGATTTTGCCAATTCGGCCCAGTTTTCCGAGCGCCTTTGGTGCGTGAGAGCGGGGGACTGTGGTGGCTCAGGAAAGGAGAGGGGGTGCGGCAGCTGCAGCAACACGGATCCCAAACCACCGTGAAATATTGGATCCACCATAGCCGGCTGCTTTTCCAAACAGCAACACACTGTAGCCGTTCTGCATTCCAAATCCACAATGTGACCGTGGTTAGACGAACAGTCTATACAAATTGAACGGTTGAAGATATTTTCGAACAATACAACTATTAGTGATGGACACAAATATGCTTTACCATATGCGGATAATCAGTCAAAATTGTGGGATATATGGACAACCATATCCTAACATTTCCAACTTTGATTTAATGTTCAAAAACTGTATATCAGAATTTGCAACTCAGACATTACAGGTGTATTTTACGATGTGTTAAAGATTATGAGACCTAAACAAACATTGTTTTATTGATAAGGTGCTTTGTGCACCAATATTTGTTGTGTAACTTACACTAAGTCCGCCAGTAAGCATATTGCAGGGAACAATATTTAATTTATAGTGAACACTTTCACACAGTTAACACTAATTTATTCAGACTAAAATGGAAATTTCGGGATATTTTTGGTAACTTCGTGATCTTGATGGGGTGCCATAGAACCGTGAGACTATAAAACAGTGAAGTGGAATTGTCAAATGTTGCTAGTTTGCAAGTTAAGTCCAAATAACAGGGGCTCAATAAATAATTTCGGATAGAAAGTGGAAGTTTTTTTAGTTATTTGAGTTTAAAAGTATTAAAGAAAATACGTAATATAATAGGGTACCATTTTTAAAATCTATCTAAAACCTTAATTTTAAAAACATATTCCCCGAAATATCTAGTGACAGATTATCAAATATTTCCTTGTACGTATGATATTTTAACACAAAGTATAATATACAGAAATCTATTAACTCTTCATGTTATTACTATGACGCAGCTTAATACAATACAACTTAGTATATTAACTAAGTTTGTTGCGTAGCGTGTGCTTAGCTGTGTGTTCTTATCCACTCATAGTGTGAGCAGCATTAAGGATCCGAGCTCCAGCGGCGTTGTAGCTCAGTGGTTACAAGTCAATGGTAGCTTTGCAAGTCTCAGGATATTCTGATAAATCGTACAATTATACTCGGATATGGTTAAACCATACTCTTTCTCATCACTAATATACTTATATATATCAACGATTCTAATATTTATCACGCCGTAGCAGGGAATAACCGGAACAGGAACCAGCAACCGGAACCGTCCTTTTAAACCGGATCCGGAACCTGGTCTTCGAAACTTATATATAGTAACACAGATGGAAATAAGAAATGAAGGTACAATTGGACTTAAAATGTATCAAAAATAATTTACATTAAACTTAATGTATTGCGATGGTATTATTGCCTTTCTGAAACTTTAAAGCGACTGAGGAAGCTAATAATGTTTGATCAGTACGTCGGTTTTAGGACAGAAAGAGCAAAAAATGCCTTCCACTATACAGCCTTGCTTACACTTTGTCAAACTGAATATGTTCAAAACGCATGAAGTGTAGAATAAACACTTTCGCTCTGTCTCCAGTCGCCTCCCTTTACTACACATACATTTGTTACCTGTTGTTCTGTAGAAAAATTGCAATTATAGAAGGTATTTTTCTGATCAGTGATCAGACACTGTTTAGGCTAGCGTTGGGCAACCGTTAGTTAGATGTTAATGATAATAAATTTCTAACCAGAAATTTATTAAATGAGACAAACTGTGATACTGCTAGCAGTCTCAATAAATACAGCTGATTGCCAAGAACACAGTTTCTGGTTGCGTTGCAGATAACGTTAGTTTACTTTAATTTAGGCTGGTGCTTCTACTTCAATTTTATTTACCAAGTTTTCAAGCGCAGTGGCTGGTGCTTGACGCAATTTATGTTAGCCAAGCTTACGCTAAGTACTTCTACGCAATCCATACTCTGTTACCGAGTATGACCCGTTTAATTCGAACATACGCCACAGACTTCTAAAGGTGCAAAATAGCTGCTATAGGCATCGATCTGGCTTTGTTTTATTAACAAACTTCTGCAGGTAAAGATGAAAAATTCCTACTGAAATTACGCGCCTTACTTGCGTTTCATACGATAAATTGCTGAGTAATTTTTTTTCTTTTGGTTCGTTGTACTGGAACTTGATCATTGTATACAGATATTACATATGTTTGGACCACAGATGAAGCAAAAATACGGAAAATTTCAAACAAAATTATTAAACCGGAGTTCCGGTTCCGGTATGGTTTTTGCCCATTGCCGGAACCGCAACCGGAACACGATTTTCGCCGGAACCGGAATTCCGGTTACTCACTGCGCCGTAGATATACCTACAGCCTGCTCGCTTTCCTGAATCAGATAGCAAAAAAAACTATCATAAAACAACCTTCTTTTCGTTATCTCCCTTAAGTACTACATCAGGTAAACGCACTAGTGAACGACTGCCACACTCTAATAGATACTTGACTTAGTACATCAAACCTGTGGTGTGTTCATACGTTCAAACTTTTAGCTCAAATTTTGATCACATGTATTTTCGGTACAGTTGATCGTGTGAATAATCAAAATTTTCAAAGATGTTCATTTGCATTATATCGACAAAGATGTCTCATTTGAAAGTAGAAGCTCAAATTTCTGAAGCAGTTCGCTATAGCTTTCCACTACAAATTAGTCAGATTTTGAGGAAAATGTTTGAGTATGTAGATGCACCTTTAATCAAAAATTGCATATCATATATCACATATTAATATCAATAATTAGTGTACAAGTTATTTGATTATGATAGTTATATTATAACGACACAGGCCGGTTCCGCGAATGCATTTCAGCGTTAACAGCAGTGACGCAATCTTCTAGCATCTAAACGCTGCTCCCACCAACAGTGTTCAGCTATTCGTCGTGTTGCTAACTGTGTTGTCGGATACATATCAACACTGGTGGTTATTTACAAATCACGATAACTAATAAGATTAAGTTTAATGTATACAGAGAGCCTAAATTACCGTTAAATACTGAAAATCACACCACAACCGACGATCCGTACCATTTAAGGACTACATTATTATTACTTATGGAGCTGGATTAAAGTTACACAGCCAATTTTTTAAGAAAAAATAAAAATTCAGTTAATACACACTCTCTTCGCCCAAATTCACAATATAATGCCTTTAACACCACTAAACCGCGACGTATAAACTGCTTCTTTTGTCTGTGTTTCGCTCAATGGATCAAAATTATATTGACTATTAATTGCTATGATACAAGTTCGATAGTATTTAAATCGGCGGTAGCGTCATCGCTTTGTGCTATCGTGACGACGGTGCAGTGTCTGGTGAGGACGGCGATTCATAAATGTACAGCCAGCCGCCAGATTCCTCTGAAATTTGTCAAAAATAAAATAAAATAAAGAATTATACAGTGCTTGCCAAAAACGACTGTCGCCCGCTCGGTACTCAGTTGAAAAAACATTTCATTTAAAAATAGAATTTTATTAACTTTAATGCAATTGAAATCTCAACCTAGCCACTCGGTCAAAATGCGACAGTCATTAGTGATGAGTACTGCCACTGACAGACTGAAAGTGACAGTATTGTGTGCAGAAATAAAAGAAACGTTTTTATCAATAGTATTTACCAATGTTCTGCTGCGTATAAAATAATTTCTTAACAAAAATGATTTACCCAGTACTGTGTGAAGAAAAGGTTTAGTAGTAAGAAACAATCAGGCGTGCAATAAGTACACGAAGAAATATTTTTATAATTAATGTTTCGATGATCGTGTTTTGTGACATGGTGGGTTGATATAGACTGCTGTTGGTTACAGTTTGTCCGATATCTTCGCTATCTCTTCGCCGAAATACTATCAGAATATCAGATAAGGTCTCTAGGTAAATATATAAAAAACAACAATTTGCGTTAATTCATATAAAACCCGAAAGTGCCATTTGTTTAGTACACCCAAATCCACAAATAAAGATGAATGCATCAAGGCGATAAGTTAATCAAATCCAAAAACCAAGCGTACCGTTAGTTAGCCCCTATTATACGCCTATGTATGTACATTATTCTACAATCTAATGGTGATCTGCACTACCGGTTGCTAGAGTTAATGGCAACGGTGCAATAAATTTTATTGCGCACGATGATCATGCAAACTCGTACTAACGACAGCAATGTAGAAAATGGATTCTAAATCATAGCATGCGAAAGGGATGAATATTTTACTCGTTTGTATAGAGCATTTCACAATTAGAAGTATCATTAGAAACCGAGCTTAGCCCGCAGCGCTAATTCCTACCATTATGGATATCTATTGTTTAGCTCCATTTGGGATCCCTCCAGAGGCGATGACTTGTTATGTAATAATTGTTTTACTGCATGGAGTTTGGATTACTGAACTTAGGGTCGAAAATGTTACCCGCTTGTAACGGGTCAACCTACTTAGTATTTCCGACGGGTCAACGCAGGTCGCTTGTCAGGTGTTTGACCCGCTTGCCCGGCCCACTGGTCACAGCATCTCTCAATAGGTCATGATTAAATGCCAATATTGTTCCGATAATTTTGTTCCTTGGCTCGTTTGTGTCGATTGGTACGTCAAACAAGGCATTATTGAGCGGAGCTCGGCGAAGCCGAGCGAAGCGTTTTTATTTTCTGTCTGGGAGTAAAAAGGTCGATGTCCGTCCGTTCGTTCGTTCGTTCGGTCCGACGGATCTCAAGAACCACTGAACGGATTTAAAAAAAAGTTTTTTGTTTGAAAGCCTATCGTGTCACCTGAGTGTGCACCTGATATTTGGGATTACAAAATTTTGAGTGGTTAATTAGTAATTAGCTAATTAGTTAATTTTATGCAGCTAAAAAGAGAATTTTGCAGTATTTGTGTTATTTATTGAAATAGAGTCGCTTCGATCAAACCATTATAGGGTTTTTGTGTCGAAGAATTCAAATATAATATTTTTACCAATGATAAAGCCCTATGCAATGTAGTTACAAGAACATAAAATTGAGTACATTCGTAATGCTACAGCCCAAGCTCCGCTCACAAATGTAGTTCCAATACCGACTAGTTTAGTTCATTTTCTTATAGTAAGGCAAAACTTTTACATTTTTCATGTTTATCGCTAATCTTATATAACTTTGGCATAATTGCCTCATGTCTTTGTTTCTAGCATTTGTTGCAATGCATATCTACAAAGTAGCCAGAAGTATTACCATTGTTACTCAACTTCATCAATCGTATTATTTTGTCTGTTCGCGAGCAAAGCATGACAAAATATACACCGTCTCGAAACCGAAACCCTAAGTTAACTGTACCTATTCCGAGCTACATAGCAGATAACCCTTGGGGAAAATCTAATGGCAAGTGACGCTTACTTGAATGTTATGATATTGGTGCTTAGCTGCGCCTATTGGCCAAGATATTTTTGTTGCTCACTGCACTATATGGTTGTGGTAACGGCTATGTGGTGAGTACCTCGTCCTTTAGTGCTGGCCGTACTTGCTCACTGAAAGGGCAAAAACGGACAAGGCAGCGCCAGTTTATCCAAGGTGCTAATGTGAAACTTATTATATATAATGCGACTATTTTGTATAATGCGCGGTTTCGCATTAAACCGGTAAACACATTCGATATACATAAACATATCGGCAGGGAGCTATGCAACGTGCTGTTAAATACGTGTACTCGGTAAGCATTGGGATTACGAGGGTTGTATGATTCATGTATATTACGTTTTTGTTAAGAATATGTAGTTTTCAATAAACATTATTTTATCCAAAAACCTCTATGTCTATGACCTTATATGAATTATTTTGGCGGTTTGTAATTCAGGTCAAGCAGCACCACGAAGTGCATGAAATTAGCTCTCTGGTCACGGTCATGGGTCAACATTATTGACCCGTTCTCAAGCCTGATATATACTAATAAACGCTTGCTTTGATAAACATATAGATGTTAGAGTATGTACCAATAAATATCGACAGAAATGCTTATAAGCTGTATCTAGTACCGTATCAATCAGCCACCATACAGTTGCCATGACCATAGCGGTGCAGATAATAAAATAAAATCAAGACCCGGGAAATTTAAAATATATTAAATATGTGTACGCGAAAATTTAGCCTAGGGTTGAAAGTACACGCCAGAAATGAAGCTAGCAGTTACATGACATGTTTCCAGCAGCGAGTTAACATCGAACGAGTAACAGTAATTTATTTCTGGGGGTACTTTAGTGATTGCTGTTACATCAGCAAATAACTTCAGAGTGGCCCCAGGCTCAAGGCTAAAATTTTCAAGGTTTTTGAGAACTTGGTTTTCGATTCAGTTTCACCATCTCACGTAATAGAGTATTCATCCTAGTCTCAGTGAGCTTGGGACGATTAACGATTAAACTGGGGGACAAACAGCTTGCAGCTAGGACAATAATTTTGTACTTCAAAGGAGATATTTCTATAATCTTTACAGTTGTCTTGACGTATAACTTGCGGCAGTCACTGTAGAATGTCATCTTCCGAAGGTCTGAAGCCCCTGATTGCCGCGATTCCACATCTGCTCCGAAATCAATTTTGGCCGTGGGTTTAAGACTGTCCGAATTCTCAATGTCAATCGCCACCAGCTTTAGCACGTAGTCATCCAGGGCTGGACCAGCAACTGGTTTTCAATTCATCGAACCACACAAAACTTATGGGGCCATTTTGAAGATCCAGTAACGTCGGTATAAATCGCCCTTCTTGAAGGCCAGTCTTTGAAAAACCAATATAATGAACGCAAAGATTTGATGTTCCAGCAAGCGTCACGATGTCCACCTTGGAACGCACCACTAATCACGCGTAAACCACAACAACATGTGTCTAGCGATCTAGGGTCATCGGGTGAAGCTTCAATACACTGCTTTAGATCGTTATAGAAACGCAAGTTTACCGCAGGGCCATCCATTGAGACCTGCAAAACCTTAGCTGGATTCCGCCTAATTGACTCCATCGACGCTACAAACGCTTCGCCAAAACTATCTGCAAATCCAGTTGCAATGGTATTGTTTATGACACACAATATGTCTTCAACTAAAGCAATTATATGCTTGAAACATACTATGCGACCTTTTATCATTAATGAACATTATCATTAGAATCTGTATCAGCGACGGAGTTCCACAATAAAAACGTGTTCGAGGTTGCAGCATCACTTTATTGGTGACCATGACTCCAACGTGAATTACGAAAGCAAACAACCAAGATTTTAGAACTTTTAATTCTGCTTGATACTATTTTCAAGGTTCGGCAGTTCATTTTCAAGGATTTTGCTTGGGGTTGGGGCCAACCAGTAACTTGTTGCTTAGCTTGCCAATTGAATATTATCATTCAGCATTATATAGTGGGCGGAGCTTTCTATGCATTCGCTGAAAACCACCGCAACCTTCTATACATGAAGGTATCATACACATCCCTATAGGATAACAGTATGTATTGTAAACTTTGTTGGTGTTGTAGTGACAAAACATATTAGTCGATACCACAGATGCAACCAGACCGGTCCGGACCACAGGAATAACAGAATAAATTATTGCACACTTAGGTTTGTTTAGCGTTTGCTTTTCACGGCACAAATATTTATTATAGTTTAGGCATACTGCATTATATCATCTCATGGCGACTCCGGCATGCCCGACGAGGTACAAACAAACAAAAACGCTGCACAACACAAGTTATCTTTGTTTAATATCTGATCCTATTTGTTGCAACCCTCTAAAATTAACTCGGCACCTCAGTGACCACTTCCAGAAACGGGATAACCACCCTCCGAAACCAAGGAGTTGGTTCAAAACCATGTTCGGCAGTATCACATAGTAACGGGAATAGCGTCGCATTCTTCTTTAGTGTTCCATCAACTGGTATTATTTATACTGAGATACTAATATATTATCGTAACGGGAATTACTATTGTCAAAAAAGGGTCTTCTCTTTAATCCAGCTATCCCGGAAGCTCATTAACACCACTGAATGAACCAGAAGAGAGACGACCGAGATATGTGGAGATCCGAACCGGACCGGCATCTATGAAATGAAGTTGCATCTCTAGTCAGTACAAATGTGTAGGTGCACCAAATATTCACTAATGAAACCATATTTCCTTTATAGGTACATTATTAATGTCAGTTACGGCGGGAATCCAACGTGGGCAAAGGTTAAAAAGGCAGCAAAAAGGAGGTTCCCGGTTATGACACGCCAGAATGTCTGCAACCATCCGCGACAAAAATTTTAGCAATATTATCAAAATTTTAAAAAATTATAAGAAATCATAGGGGCGCCGGAAAAATTATTTTTGATTACATACTCCCCCGAGACCATCTAACCATCCACCCCTTGTATTTGCAACGAGGCGCCAACAGTGATGGTTGACTGCAAAGCGAAGTACGTGTTTATGCTCGCAATGTGGGGTTAGGTTGTGCCCCCTAGCAAATCTCGTCCCCGGTGGGGACTATTTTGGCTCCGCGCCTGCCATCTCAGACGAGGGACTTTGAAAACCTGTGTTCCAGTGGGGGAGTTGGGTGTCACCATAGGACCTCGTGTATAGCTCCTTGATATTAATATCACCTTGATATCACCAATAGTAATATAAAATTTCGACATATGGTAACACTGAAAACATATATGCAGCTTCTAGCTTAATATAGGACATTAATAAAAAGCTACTAAGTGAACTATAAGGTGTTATATACTTGAAATTTTCTGAGCAAATAAGTGGTATATACTGTGCAGATCGACAAGGTCTATCAAACAAACGAATTAACAATTCTGCATAGCTAAATAGAGTTCTAATACACCCTTTTCATCTTGGTAAAACACAATGGTTTTTTTTATATCTTTTTCGTCGTACCACGCTTTTATATAAGTGTCATATTTGCTAAAGCTGCATTCACATGTTCAGATTTTCTGTTCATAGTTGGAGATGGCAAGCGGAACAGATTTTTTTCACATCTTTGTCATTCTCAACATCTGAACCGTTTGAACACCATTCCGAGTTTTACATCATGCACTACAAAGCGGCAAAAAAATTGAAATAATGCTGAAAAATTTTTTTACAAAATTTACCAATCACAAGCAGCGTATTCAAATTTTGAAGCAGTCAAATTTCCCAAGTTTTTCATTAGAATTGATGAGATTCAATTTAGAGCGTAAGCTCTTCTACAACACCCAATCTGAAAATCCCAAACCTTGAAAACAAAAAATAGTACTAAAACGTGATTATTCTTGGAATATCATTCACCACTTCCACGAGCGTGTTGCTACCAAGTACAATAAGGTAGTAAAAAGACAACGCGCAACAATCACACAGGGCCCAGACAGATTGAAACATGGACCTCCCCAATGTTAAACTGACAAGAAACATACCAAAATTGGGCTAAACATACACACCAATAAGGAAGGCAGACAATCACCGTTGCAAAGGTATGAAAACGCGTCATGCGCTCCTGAACTGAGACGCCAAAATGGCTGAAAATTACAAGAAAGATTGATGGTGTTGCTTTATATTACAAAAGGACATCCTACAGATACCACCAGAGGTTTCATCACAGGAATGAGGGGTGAATTCGACACAGTTATACAATTTTGTACATTTGCAATGTGGAAAGACAGTAATGTATTAATGTATTCAACTTGAAGATATAAACCAGATCGAGAAAAGCTTATATTGCTACAACGAAAATAAAGCGACTTTCTTTTTTGTGTTTGTCGTGTAAGTCATAACTGATGTTCTGGAGGATGAATTGCGACAAATTTTTTTCGACGGAAAAAGCGATAATGATGTGACATTTAATAGAGTAGCTTAATCCGCATCTTCCGTGGTGAAAACGAAGTAAAAATTCCAAGGACTAAGAGAAGCTTCTGTTGCTAAAAGGAAAATCAAGAAACTTTCTTTTTTGTGTCTGTCGTGTAAGTCATAACTGATCTTCTAGGGGATGAATTGCGACAAAATTTTTTGTTCGATGGAAAAAGAAATAATGATGTGCCATTTAATTGAGTAGCTTAAGCCGCATCTTCCGCGGTCAAAATTAAGTAAAAATTCTAAGGGCTCTTTGTCAATCTGTTCACCGATTTGAGGACCATATCTCTACATACACAACATACCAAATGAATCTAGTTCGCGAAATCTTTGCCATAAATATAGATTTTTGATATGTCGATATTATTGAGGGATTTCACCGTAGAAGGAGTGCCTATTACGTCATGAAACACGTCGAATACAAAATGGCTTTGTATCCATGGAGAAGAAGTATCGCTAAAAATCTTGCAATTTCAAGAACTTTTAGAGTTTTCGGGTTGCCCAACGGGATTTTTTGCATGTAGCGTGAATTATGTTGATTGCGCATAGTATTGCTGTCAGGGCATTTAGAATCGTGCATATAGGTTTTCGGTACGTTGAACGTAATAGTATAACTGTTTACAAACCAAGTTAACTTTGTTATACACCTTTAAAACGGTCTTCAAAAGTTTATGGGTCGACCGCAAAAGTTTATTTTCCGCAAAGTTTAACTGTCTTCGAAGGTCTTTAGATTCTATATCTTCTGGCCCGAGGTGTCAAAGTTCAGGCAAGCTGTGGTAATACTCGACAACGGTGATGCAATCTGATCAAATTTTTTGGGCATGACAGATTAAGTAAAAAATCTATTTTAGAATAAAACGAGCATAAAATTTTATCCGACAGTGTACCAAATTTGTTAAGACTTGTTTTATATTAAGTTTTAACGTCCACCATGTTTAGAGAAATATTATCGTAACACGTATTAAGGAATAATACAAATTTGAGTGCCACATTTAATTTGAGAACAAGTGAATTTACATTTTTGTGGTCAGAAGAATTTCAACCGCCTGAGCTAGTCTAATGGTCCGGACACATTTTCAAATCCGGGAATATCACTACTTCACATATAACAATAACCACAGCTTTTTACTAAAAGAATGGTGCTCCTGGCTGCGTTTGAAGGGATGATTTTTTAACTTCATTATTATTTGATTTAGAAAAATTGCAAGCGCAAATGCTCGCACTTGAGTCAATTTATGTGTTAAATAAGTATGCAGCAAAATAACCTAAAATTGCTCATGTGGTGGTGCCAAGTTCGGGTTCGACAATTTCGATTGAAGTATCGCTAAATACTCACACATGTTTAATTAAATATAGTGCGGCTCTCAGAATGAGTAAAGCAACTGCAACTAGCATACAAAAACTAAGGTTGCGTTGTTAACGTAAGGTTATCACGAATTTATTCTTACAGGGTTAAGATGGAAAGTCTTACAGGAATCATTTAGTTTACTATTATTACAGGTCAATTTGTAGGGTTAAAATTATATTTCGTCTGGTTGCAAAAGGATATGTACATATGGGTCTCTTCCTATAGAACTCCAAGCACAAAATTTGACAGGAATAACTTTGACAAAATTCGATGCAGCTCAACGAAGTTATTCACAAAATATTCATTTCAGCCACATTGATGACAGATATTTTTTCGATTAGTTCGGCTATCGATGACTGTTTAAACAGTTATGAGAGTTTCTGAAACGAATTATCGATAATTTGGTAATTTTTTGAGCCCCACTCCGAACAGCGGTACATAATATACCATGTTTACCAAGAATTGTTTAGAAAATTTGCATTATTAGAAACTTAGAAAAAAATTGACATAAATATGACTTTTCCGAACAGTATCAACAAGGTGAGCCGAATGGTACCTAAATTACAGCGGTATTTTCAAAACTCACGAATTTCGGTGTCAGAAAAATACCTACGGAAAAATATATGTTTAGGTCAGTCAATTGAAACAAAGTGTAAAATTTTATACAAAATGTATGACTAGAATTATTCCATTTCCAGTACGGCTTTTGTCTTTTGCCGGAATTGCAACTGGAGCCGAAACCCATTGCCAATCTTAGGTTTTTGCCGTCAAATAAAGTACTGGTAAGCTGCCACACGCACAAGCGTTGCGTGAATCTTTAAGGGAACACTACGTGAAGATTGTAGATTTTGGCATGGTCACGAATCCACGAGGAACTTTATTATGAGTCAAATCCATGCTGGAAAAGCCTAGATCGGTTACATAAACCTACAATGCGACTATAATCTTTTAGTTCCGTCTTCGATGTAAGTATTGGATGACTGACGTCTATAAAGCTGTCCCTTTCGTTGCATGAATTGCACAATATTATTGGGCGTCAAAATATTTGCATGAAGATGCAGCTAAGCTAATTGTCACAGCATGGTGATCCCACAATATTATACATCGAATAAAATGCCGTAAAACTTAGAGGAACGTTTACAAAATTCGCTCAAACTCTATCGGGGAGTCATGATACAATTTTACCGAGTACAAGTTCGACATTACAATCAAATGGAATTATAGTTGAAGCGGAAAGTAGCAAAAATATTTTGAAAATCGAAGCTAAAAAGCTAGCATTAATTAAAATAAAAGAAAAATGGGACAGTAATGGAAAGTCGCAAACAGATAAAGGAATTGTGGCGAAATTTCAGTTCATTGGTTCGTTGATTCAATTTAAAATATCCGGCTTTGCCTTTTTTGTAGACAGCAACTGCAATGATAAAAAGGAGCGACTCGAAATTAAGTCGCTGAGCAACACAACAACTTTGGGTAGAAGAATATTCCTATTCGATTCATTAACAAAATCTTGTCAGAAATCGGTTGTAACTAATAAAACGTAAAACATATTCAGTCCGTAGTAAAACGTCTACGTGTGCCAAAATGAGAATAATATACACCAATAATAATGGAGATAATACGCAAACCGTCTGAAAACTAAAGCGTGCGATAGTCAGTGCTCACATGCCATCACCGGCGCTACCACCAAAAGCCGTGCAAGCTTTGGCATTACAGAAATGTCGGATGATAACACGGTAGTGACTAACCTAAGGAAAAACCTGGACATCCAACGAAATGCGTCACGTGGCCATTCTCCTTGGATATATTCACTGATGAAGTAGTTTGTTAGCTTAAAACCATATGGACTGGCGTAAAGATGGTCTGTGGTTAATCTAGTTGACAAAATGATGATTCAATAGTGAAGGTCTATTTGGACCGAAAATGATAGCATTATTTCCAACGAATGCCTAATTGCCACCATTCTATGATGAGACAGTTTGTAATTTATTTGAAGAATTTCGTTGATTGAACAGGAGGTGATGTGGAAAGAAACAACCATTGGCGCGTTTTATTATTATCATAGCCATGATTACGAAATCCCATCTCGTAAAAGAAAGACAATAATGAAGCCACCGACATTATGAAGAAAGATAACAGCAATAAGCATTTTGAATATTATTGATAATATCTGACCATGCAGGTTAATTTAATATTAAAAACAGTTACACAGTGGGGCGAGCAATTTTTGGATCACCAAAATACAATTAAGCATCATTTCTTGCTACTTGTGTGGTCAATCACCTATGTTACATGTCTGCATTTACTAATGCTCGCACTGCGACGTCCTCTGCGCCTTAAGCGGCTACTAAGCGTTCCTGCCTCACCATAGCCACAATAGATAAATGCACCAGAACCTGGCGACACTGCCGGGGCAGCGCCAGTAAACGTCGACCCTGAGCTTCTGTTAATAGGCTCTGGCTCGGCCAAACGACTGATTGTTTCTGTTGGATCTGAGTTATTTATCCCCTGCTCGGGTGCAGCGTTTGTAGCATTTGCGAACGATTTAACTTGCCGTCGGTGGTCACAGCAGTAGCATCGAAACACACGCCTTTGTCCGGTTGTGTTCGCTCGGCTCCTCTTTCTAAAAACATGAGGAATTTTAACGTTAATTTCGCTTCGTCGGACGTCCACCACTGGTTCTTCCACACTTTCGACTGCAACAGAAGCTGCTGCACAAGTTTGGTCGCCGAATTTAATAGTTGTAGTATTGTCTACAGAAACTCCGGTGTTATAATTAGAAACCAACTTTCTAGAAGCACTTACGGCAGGTTGGTTGTGGCATTGTTGAGACGTCAAGCTAGTTCTAGTCTCATCAGTTATTTTTCCGTGCGTAATACCAGCGATGTGATTGTCATCCGATTGTAAATTCACAGTAGTGCTCGAGCCGTCTCTATTACCCCATTCTGTGCTACAGAAGCCAGGGTAAACATTACCAATTTGATCTTTCCTATATCCAAAATTTGAAAAATTATTCCTAGGATTACACTCATTAACCGGAATCGCGGATGTCTGCGATTGTGCTTCAGAGTCGTTAAAATTGCCAGCTGAAATACTTTCGCTAATAATTCTGCTATAATACTGGTCTAATTGCGATCGCGTACCTTTAACCCGTGGCAAATCACACGTTTCACAATAGTTCAGTGCACCATGATTCAAAAAAGTACACGCTGGGCATGACCACTCGTTTTCGTTGCTCGCACTACTTTCCTGTGAAGACGATCCAGAATCGGTTGGAGCAAGGAATTCGCCGCTGATAGAATGAGAATCGGCTGTGCCGTTGTACATTTCCTCCGGTCCACCGGTACTGGCCTGTGACCATGTGCTTCGAGCTGTTATACTACCTGCATTGACGCGGTCCAATAATCTATCCTGGTTACATGTAGTTGGTCGTGCAGAATTAGGTCGAGTGGGCTTTTCTTTTGTTCGTTGCGGTGATGTTTTCGAAGGTTCTAGAGACAATTTTCGCAGTAACGTGCCAGAAGGCGGATCCTTCGAGTCTGAAATATGAAAAATAACAAATAAACGATATATAATCGCAATGAAACCGAATACTCATGATAAACTATTAAAAGTTGCCGCAAACGTAAGTATTATAGAACTGTCATTTGAAAGTTTCAAACTGAAATGTATGTAATAGATTCGATAGCGATTTGCTCATCTGCTCTTGGTAAATGTTCATGAAACCTGCAACTATTCAATCCTTAAGTCTTAAGTATTTAACCTTTTAAAAGCTATCTACAATACATTTACTAATAAAATTTATGCCATATATGCTGGATGAGAATATGTAACCGTGATACCGGTTACGGCGAAAATCGTGCTCCAGCAAAAGGCAAAACCATACCGACACCGGAATTCCGAAATAAAATTTCGATTGAAATTTTCTACATTATTTGCTTCATTTGTGGTCCAAACATACGTTATATATACACAATGATTAAGTCCTAAGGAAATTTAATTCAGAAAATAAAAAGCACCAGCCAGTGAACTTGAAAATTTTGTAAATCAGCATTTATTTTAATAAAGTACCATATCTGCTGCGTAGCCAAAACTACGTTCTTGGTAGTGAATTGTACTCATATGAAACTGTGCCACAGTTCGTAGCATTTATAGCATTCCTTCAGATCATTATAGCGCGTTAATTTCTTTTAGAACAAGATAACAAAAAACCTCAAGTTTTCTAAGGAATAACATGCATAGACCAACCGGATCTCAAGTAAATGGAGGCGATAGAAGAGAGCAAAAAATGTATAGTCTATGCTCAGTGCCTTGAACGTAGTTTAGGCAGGCCTGTAGAGGAAGGATTTTATGCGCTGGCGCACCAAACCACTGACAAACGGAATCTGGATCGATGAATAAACTTTATTAGCTTCAAACTCCCAGTGAGACAATAATGTCATCGCAATACAAATAATGTCATCGCAATACATTAAATTCAATGTAAAATTTACTGTTAGCACATCTTAGATCCGCAGTACCTTCATTGGTTTTGCTATATATAAATTTCGTAAACCAGAATCCGAATCCGGTTTTATTGGGCAGTTTCGGCTGCAGGTTCCGATTCCGACAGCGTAGAAACGTGCGTAATGTACCTAGGAGCACAACCCGTCACGATAATTATAGTTTATAGTCTTTATAGTTTATAGTGAATAAATAGTTTAGCCTAATGTTATACAATATAGTAAACCATTAACACATAACTTAGATGCAGATTTTGTGTTATGGCAATTTGATTTCAGCTTCGACAAATGAATTCTACTTAAAGTCCAATTCATTTTGGTGAATTTCAACTGAGTTTCTAAATCAATGCCAAAACTGAAATCAAATCGAGTCAATCACAAACAAAAGTAAGTTTAAATGGACAATGCAACGAGAGATAAAACAAAATCCGGTTTTCCTTTTTATTACATCGCTGCAAAACATTTTATCGTTGCTCCTGTATTACATCACAGAAATCTTACTAAATCCGCGGCCTGAAGATGAGCTGTTTTTGCTCGACGACCGATTGCTATCCGAACTTGAAGTCGACGAATTAGTTATGGGAGGCGGAGTGTCACCACGTGTCGATGATGACGGTTTTGTCGAGTGACGTTGGGCACCTGAAGCTCCGGCATTACAGGTATTCGCAAAATCGCAAAACGAGCCATCCGATGTCCCTTCACATCCGTCACCATCTGAATTATTCGACGCAGTTTTTTTAGCTGAAGTAAAAGAAACCTTATGTAGAATAGACAGAACAAAACGACACCTTAAAGCGAAAAACACGTAAGTCCGATTCTGACTGTTTTGAGATAAAGCGTTTAATGTGTTTTACAACATAACCCGTTGCAACCTATTGTTCGAAATGCCAATATATACTGTACTACTAACGCGCTAAAATACGATAACCAACGCATTTAGATATCATGCATGCATTGGCAACAGCAGCGCGTCCAACTGACTTACGTGTTTCTCGACCTAAATTCCCACGCTAGGAGCAGTAAACGAAAACCCGTAAGTCTGACTAGCGGGATTTTCGCATTAAGTGTTTGTGACACAGTGTTTACCGAGTTGCCTGACTTGCGTACACAGTGCAACGTTTTCCTATAAAATCAGTTTGAAGTTACAGGGTATTTCACATGTTTAGAGTTTCTTTACCTGTCATAACTAGGGCTACGTAACAAAATTAAAAATTACTTTAAACAGCTGTACTAAAAAACTTTAACAATTGTATTAAGAGCGTTTACCATAAAAATTTACTATCGGTCGGCCAATTTCATTTTTCACGTTAATGACTGCTTTCTTCATCGTCAATTTCGTCAAACGACGGTTCCGGAAGTCTGTCAACCATATTCGATGTATGCGGCAATGACTCATAGTACTGGGCATATAATTCTGGAATTATACCATCTTTGATGAGCAACATCAGGTCGCCATATTTATGATCTGACAACGGCAACAATGCGGTAAATGCTGGCTTGATGGTCACAGCGGTTGTATTAGCCCAGTGTCGTGATTTTGATGGCTTGACGTTAACCTCTTTGAATCCCGTATACGAATAGTTAACTTTATAAAAAATTGAGTGTGGAAAATCCTTACGATACTGAAACCATTTTGTTTTGGTCCACATAAGTCATTCGCCATCTGTGTTCCTAGTACTATTACCAATCGTGCGCGCGGCTAAATCTGTGAGATCTATTATGTTCTGCTGCTTCATGAATTCTACGATGTATGGTTTACGTGTTCTAGCTGAAACTATAATTGTTTTCCAGAAATCAGGTGCGTATATTTCTTGATCTTTCTTGGCACGTTCAATAGCGGCATGCATTGAGTCGGCCTCCATATACGTGTGGCCAGTCTCCAAAAGCTTGTGGTCTATGATGCTAATGTGGTCAATTTGTTGTACTGCATATAAAAACATTGCCGCAACGTTGACATTTCTATTTTGGCCACTACATGTGTCCGAATAAAAGGACACTCGTTTTACATACGAAGGAAGAGAATGGAGGTATTGTAGCAGACAACTTCCAATTTCATTGGAACCCCGTTTCCCAATTACCTCGGTCCAAAGAAAACAGTAACCATCATTTGGCTCCCAGCAAGACTTTTTGTCATTCGGTTGAGCTTTTCCAAATGATTTATTTAGGAGCCTGCTCGAAGATCGTCAAATTGTAAAGATTAAGCTTCGTCCGATAATACGCTATGGAAATGTTACTGGTAGGACACTGCAAAACTGACTGCAGATCGAAAGTCACACTACGATAACTACAATCTGCGTAAGCTCGAACTTTATCTAACTGTTTCTCTGCTTGAGCATCCCTGTGGCGTTCAAGATGTGGCTGTTTAATGTCCCGTTCATACTTATCTCTTGCTGGCCCAACCAGCGATTTTGCATTCTCATTCTCACATAATTTGCAACGGTCCTTCTTGGGCTTAAAAACACCCAAGTTAAACTTTGTATGAAAAACGCGTCGGTAAACAGGCAGCTGTACAGGTGTTGCGTTTGGGTTGTTTTTCTGCAACCACTCCTCGTATAGAGCATGCATTTTTGGTATAGTAACGCCGGCATTCAAATATTTTTTTGTTGTTCGACTACGAACGTAGTGTGACTCAACCGTTCGGAATGAATTAATATGTTCCATCACTAGTTCAATAGAGGCATCACACGTCCGGTTCACTGGCTTAGGCCGTACTGGAGCAGTGTACGTACCATACCCATCAGTGTTTTTTCGCACCGTTCGCAAAAGACTATCATTTTTCAATCCGAGAGTGCGCAAAAAAAGTTTTGGCATACCATTATTTCCTTTTTCTCCACTAAAAAACTGTAAGTGTACGACGCTTCTTTCTGTCTAGCAGCTTCTTTTAAGCGAGGACGCCTCTGTTTAACGCTGGCGCTTTTTCTACATCGAAGCATTATGAACGATATCTGATCATGTTTCGATTTTGAATAAAAATTTTCGCATATCTGTTCTCTCTGGCACTCCTTGATATTATTATTGCACTTATTATGACAATGGCACGGAGCTGGCAGCGGTTTTTGCCATTGAACAATCTTTCCGGCTGAGTTCACGTATTCCTGCCCATGCAGGCGAGAGTTTTTTGCTTTGATGGTTTTTGACATTGACGGTTGACCCTTACGAGCCCTCTGTCGTCTTGATTTGGTTTGCGCTACTTTATTTGATGTAGACGGTTGGTCATTTTCCGAATCTTCGTAATCACTGTCAGTTTCATCGCATTCGCTATCAGCATTGGTACACGTTGCTGGTCGTTTGAAACGCTTCGATGCTCCACTTGTAGGTACAGCGGCTGAAAAAATTAAGAAATAATGTAGATTCAAGTTAGGCAAGATGGGGAATCAACCTGAAAGAAATTTATTTGATTAAACGGAGCACAAAATACATGATTTAGGAAGTATCACAATGATTACACACAAAAAAATCCCATTTATCTCACCTGCTGTTGGGTCCATGTTTTGTTCAACCAAATCGATATCACCACAGTACATCGATACTCCGGTGTCACCGGCTACGATTGTATCCACAATCCTTGAAATAGCTTCTTCTGCACAAGTTTCTGCGAATATGGCGTCCAAAATGCGAGTGATGTGAATGTGATTGTTTTCGAAAGCATAAGTTATTACATGCTCGATAGCAAGGCTGAATTGACGCGTTGGTTTTCTCCGAAGCAAGCACTGATAAGTATAATCACCATGAAATGGCAATATATTTGCTACTTTTACCCAATTATATTTATCTTGTTCTCCAAACCACCATACAAGGCGATAATCACCCTTTGGTGGTGGATATTTAGCTAGTTTTGCATCAGTTACAATTCCAGGCCATAGCCGTTTTTGCCACCTAATCCAAATGTAGTCATCAGTTAGCATTGTAATACCAATTTAACTAGTATTTAGTAGTAATACTAAATTTTAGTATGTTACTATTACTATTTAGTTACTACGTTTCTGCAAAAATTTCTAAACGCCTGAAACTAACACACGTATATTTTCAAAGCTGAAAATAGAAAGCAAAATAATAATTCTAATGGGCAAATACGATGATACGCAGTACGAACGATGTTCATTGACAAAAACCGAGTTATTGCGGAACAAATTACAGCTGGAAAGTGGATAAATTTGAGGGACTAAGAGCACTGCTGCCCAGCAGACAGTCGACCGCCAGTTTCAAAAAGACATAAGTCAACATGGACTATCTTATCTATACTCATTTTGTAAGTTGGTCAAATTCACGTAAGTCAGACTTACGTGAATTCCGCGATTATAAAGCTGAGTGAATAGGACCGTTAGCAAATTCGCATAAGTCAGACTTACGTGAACGTGGCATTAATAAAATACAATTTAGCGGAGTTACGCGTTTTCGTTTTTCGTTTGCTGCTTAAGAACTAACCACCAAATGACTTGCGTGTTTACAGCTATACGTCGGAATTTTACCAGGGAAAAATTCTATGCCCGCAACTCAATTTGGCAAAATTTGTGACTTACGTGTTTTTCGCTTTAAGGTGTCGAAAAACAAAAATATCACAATTCTGTTCCAAAAGTCAAATAAACAATTCAATTTTAGTGTGTAACAGGATGTGCTTGATATAAATACAACCTAAAACCTCTTAAAGCTGAATCCATTACAATGCTACGACCTCGACAACTCTAAACCCGTAGAATTCAACTGACTACATATCAAGTATTTGTGCTGGTCTCTAAATAACCAAACCCTCGTATCCAGCCTACCGTAAAACCTATATAGACAATTCTAGGTGACCTGTACCCAATATCTAACAAAATAACAGAAGACAGACTATATTCTGGAAATCAGGTTCATTGTCCCTAAACCCATGAAAAAGCTTGAAATATTCACGTTAGACTCAAGATACCCAAATCTTTGTATTCAACGTTCATTCAAAAAACCTATATACACCACTCTTGATACCCTGCGCGTGCACGCAATACATGACCAAACAAATGAAAATGGGCTGCAATTGGAAAATCGGTTTCGTCGACCGTAAAACCCTCGAAACCCCATTAAAAGGTATAATATAGTTAAGTTAGACTCTAGATAGCAAACCTATCGTATTCAGCACGTTTGATAACCTAATAGGCACTCATTTTAAGGTAAAACACAACTTGCCGAAAATTGAAAAATTGCTATATCTGGCAGAGGGTTGACAAACCGTATTCGGTCCCACAGAAGCGCAGGGAGTGGTCCTCAAAAAACTCGTGGTCAGCAAAGTTCTCCCTGATTCTGAAAGGTGGTCTCCATTTTTCGATGCGCATCCCGTATCGCGAGATATGGGCTTCAAAACACTGGTGCACGTATGATCAGATTTGACCAAGAACCCATTTTTTGCCATTTTGGCCCCGAAGAATATATCGGAGCTGTTAGCGTTCCACTAAGAGACACATCCTCTCACTTTTTCTATCAAATAAAACAATTACTGAAATCCATCCATCCGAAAATGAATGACAGAGACAAAAATATTTTCACAGTTTTTCGAACTATGTGGAAGCTCCATCTGCTCAGTTTCAATGTCGATTAATTTTTTTATTTTGTTTTGATCAAGGTCGACTAGTTATCTGGTATCTACGAGATATATGTACCAGTTTCGAATATATAAAGAGTTGTTCGATATTAATTTTGAGGCACGCACAAGCCTAGCCTCGGTCGTTGGAATTTCAAAGTGTCATGAAAGGTCTTTTTTAATATTTATCAAAAATCGACAAAAATATGAAAACGCAAAAGAATTTGAAAGCCTGACATCTAGCAACAAATAAAACAAACCATTTGGTATGCTTCCGATACGAATGATAGCAATTTTAACAAAGCCACAATTTAGATTATTGGCGTCACAAGTTTGCCTTGAGCATAGCCAAAAATAGTAATAATGAAGTTCGAAAACTATATCTTTACTTCATAACTACTAAGGGTTATCCTTGCTTTCGGCACAGCTGTTGGTGTAATGCTAAAACAGTGTAATTTTCACAGGTACTAAGAACTTAGGCTAGACGGAATACCTTAAGACATTTTAACTCATAAATAACGGCTCTATCGAAATTAGTTATTTCTGCATATTTTACCATGTGTTATACACATATAACCCGATTGCTTTATTTGAAATGTTGTGGTTTATAAAATTTATCAATAATTTAATGAATCTGAATCGTTAAAAATAAAAAAAAAATAAGAAAAATTATGGCTCTTTGATGCTGCCGGTTAAACCAAGTGCTATATTGATATTCCAATTATTAGAGCAACCCTATAAATTCGATCTTTTTTAAAAGACAGAGACATTATACGCAAGCGACACTGGTGGACATCAATTGACTAAAATTTGTAAGAAATGTCAAATGCTCGGCTCCAGATTTCATGATCGTGGGTTCAAATCAAACGTGAACCAATATTTTCCGATGTCCTAAACTATTCATGTTAACTTCGAAGTAAACAATAATGTCGCTTAGAAATTGCAGTGGACACAATACTGTTAAATCAACAACAAAAACTGATGAATAACCTCTGTGCAAGTGTATTCTTGTATTTTCAATAAATCACATGGATATCAATAAATCCCGAACGAATTTTAAGGAAAACATGTAATATGTGACTTTCATTCAATCATGAGTCACATCAAAAGAAACTCGGAGTAAATTATTTTCGCTGACCGCAAATATCACAACAAAAAGGTTAAAAAATTTTAATACACTTTTCATTTACTCAAAAAAACAAAAAGCAGATAATACAAAACACAAAATAAACGTAAGGTTAACAATATAATACATAAAGATCAAAAGGGTCAAAAACTCATTGCATTGTGCATGGATAACGTATTTCTTGGTCAGAATAATGCACCGCAATATACCTAATATTTGAATATTTAATCATCTATCGTTGTAGAAAAATACATGAATTGAATTCAGAAAATGATGAGAATTTTTTCAAAAATTCGACGCATGGTGGAGAATTTATATGAAAATTTGAACTGGTCAAAATTATTGTTGTGTTAAAAGCGTCAACTAAAAAAATTGTTACAGAAATCTATACGAAGGTGTTTTAATGCAGCTATTATCTAGTGACCAAGATGCAGGCAGTGGACCCAAAACGCCAGTTGCTATAATAGAGTATACCAATAGGAGCATATTAATGAAAAATCTTATAAGTAGCAAATCTAAAGCCAATTTGTGCTGCTGGGAGAATTTTTCGGGGCCCCCGGTTGCGGCCCGCTGGCAAAATTTTTTACTTCCGCCCGGTAAAAGCGCACCCAGTTGACATAGAAACTTGATAAAAAATTTTTACACAAATCCATCTCTGAAGTTAAAAAATATTTTCAGCAAAAATGGGTTGAAAAGTTGGGTTTCACCGGGTTTAACCGCAATAAAAACGATTTTGCACCGCTTCTGGCACCGTTTCAGCGATTTTTCCCTCAAAAATGTTAAATTTTGAACATTTTTACAGGTCGACCACCACTTTGCCCCCTCCCAGTTTACTGCTTTTGGCAAAATCCGTAGAAAATTCTGTACCAGGGAAGGCTCCAGTTCATGCTCCCTGGCAAAATTTCCAGTGTATGGAAAAGACAGGAACCTTACAGTCACGAACAAAAATAAATGCATAAAAACGTACGTAACAACGTTCGTTCATAAACGAACGTTACAATATTCGTTTGCATTTACGTTCGTTCATAAACGGACGTCAAAATTTCGGTCAAAAACATGACAGCGTTCGCTTGTGGTTACTTTCGTGTGTGAGCGAACATTCCAACGTCCGTTTACGTTTTCGTTCGTTAGCGTTCCGCGTTCCTTTTTATGCGCTCTTTGTCTGTGACCGTACAGTGCAACACACAAACAGAGCAAACTCCCAGGCTGATTTGAACCAAATCAATTACTACTAATAAAGTTAAATTTTGGTGTGTACCTTTCACCCTGTAACGATGCATGACGAGTTCCTTGCGCATTGCTTCAATATCAGCCTTCAGCTTTCGGGTTTCCTGTTGAAGTGAGCTCACAACGGCAGGCTGTAAAGGAAACGGTGATTTATATGTGTGTACAGACATACATTCTGCCAGAAATTATTGTAATCACAGAATGGACTTTTCGACCAATTTCGAGCCGAACACTTTTTCAATTTTTTAACACTAATAGTTTTTTTATTACTACACGATTATTATGTTTAACACATTCGAGTAGTTTTATAAACAAATATAGGAAAAATCCCGAACCAAGAGCAACCATTTTTTGCAGAGACTGTACAATTACTTGACTTGACACGCATGCACTAGCACTAAAATTATTCTTCTAAAATTGCGCACAGAGGCGACCATAGTGCAAAACAACTTCAGTAATAAATTATATCAAAAGTGTCGAAGGTCCTTCGGCTTAGGGGATAGATGGCTTCTGGTGGGGTAAACTTTCTGCAATTCTTAGGAACCCAAAACTTCCCATGTTTTCGTCAATTTGCGTTAAATTTTTCCTAATTTCCCATGTTTTACCAATAAATTTTACCCCAATTGTTGCCACTTTTCACCCTGCTTTGCTAATATTCGCCGAACTTTTCCAGCGGGTGTGGAGGTGGAAGGCAACCACCCCTATAGCGTAGAAGTTGCCAAAGCATTACACAAACGGTGTGCAAACGTATGTAGAGTAGTAGAATAAAAGCTAAATTGTTAAGGCTAATTTTATACATATTGTAATGTAATAAAAATTTCGCCTTTTTGTCCAGTTTCGAAATAGTTAAACCAATTGATGTATTATGTATTCCAGTTAAAAAAATAAAGAAACTAAAGATTGCCGTTACAAGATAAAAAAAACTCCAATCGTAAGATATGATAATATCGTGCAAAGATTTGATAAAAGCGCATCCTTTTCTCCACTATAAAAAATATATCATCTACCTATAATTTTCGCACTTAAAAACGTAACGTAGAAGTTATATTTATCCAGTCCCAGCTAATGAACAATGCGAGAAGCTTGGGCTCGAATAACTCAAATTATATGCATTCTCTGGCACCTAATACCCACATACCGTGATATGCAGGTTGCTGGAACTAAGTGACGACTTTCGTTGCTCCATCAAGCCTTCTTCAAAATGTTCTACTTCCGAGCGAATTTCACGACACCGAGTTGCCAGATCGTTATACGCCTCGTTCATGTCTTCAAGTCGTTTCGTTTGTTTCTCAAGCAGCGCTGAAATGCAACTCACGATAAACATGACAGATTCCAAGCATTACACATTGTACGTTTCAATAGTACAGCGAAATAATTCAACGTCAAATTTATCTAAAGACGTTTCCAGTATCTGCAACTTTCCAATCCACTAAAAGAATGCCAGGTTGAGTGCGTATAAAAATAAGTACGACATACGACATTGCGCACAAATGAAATTACAGTACAGGCCAGAACTGAATGGTGTTGGTTTGAAAAAATTATAATTTTTTTCGGTTGTTGTATGATGTTCGTTCGTTGGAAAGTCGATAGTCATTTATTTCCGTCCAGTACTGCAAGTATACTAAACTCATCACGGTAAAGGGATGATCCATTGCCAAAATGGATCACGAATTCGTTCTGTGCGAGCTCGGCGACCTCTACCTTTATATCGGATCTTTGGCTTTGGATATACTCGACAATTTGTTACGGGAGGTGTGATATTACATCTACACAGCAATAGATATAATGCACAAAACTGTAAGAATGAATTTATGTTGTTTCCAAACGACGTTCATCACTACTTCAACGACATTTGAGCTCTACTCCATATTTACACATTTTATGTCCGTACTGATGAAATCTCCATAACTTTAAAATTTTGGCAAGGCGTATGGAACGAAGCTGTCTTTTTGTTACTTATAATAATTATAACAAGTCATTGCTGCTATACAGTCTAATTATTAATCTCGCCTTCAACAAACTCGCGCGGAGGTTCGTTACCGCGAGCCGAAATGACTTTTGCAGTTCCGCTGCCACGTCGTCCTGTTTCTTCATCAAATAATGGATTCTGAGCATACGTCGTAGTAGATACACATGGTGAAAACATTACAAGGCGCTGTTGCTGAGAAGCTGTACCACCAAAACGTGAACTTGGTATATTACCCGTTTCGTCGCTAAAATAATATTAATATTACATTTAATGATTGTTGAAAACTGGTTTTATACTTATTATTGTAATGATTATCCACGGAAAGTAGAAACTTACGCAAAGGCAAAACAAAATATGAGCACTAGCTGAAGGATAACATAAGTTCGGGTTTGCTTGCGTTGATGAAATAGCTGGGTCGGTAGCTATAGAAAAATATAAGCAAGCTTATTCTGCAACAACTACATGATGTTATAAAATGACCAGCAGCTAACGAAAAACTAATAACAATTTTATGCATTTTAAGCTCTCACCAACCGTCAAAACTGCTGGTATATTATGTTGGAACTACGATAAAGCAACGTGTGCACACATAATGGTAAACCTGAAAATGATTTTAATTTCACTTCTCGATTTAAAATGGGTTCAGTTTAAATTTAATTACTGTTACAGCCACGGTTTTAAAACGACTTTTGGCGTGAATTTTAAAACCTATGTTATGCTAAACACATCCACTTATTCCTTATCTAGTTGATATGAACGGCTAGTTTCAGCTTCTCCTAGTTGATAGTATGAATTATGATAGTAGCAACTCGATTAAAATTAATTTCACTTAAGTGTAATCAAATCGAGTGCAATCAAATCCACAAATGTGAAATTATAATCAATTTTTCATATTAGGGTCGATTGGAATCGAGTAAACATAAGTGATTTTAAAACGAGAAACGGAATTGATTTCATCTATTACTTTTACTATATCGCTGCACACATCTTATCGTAATTCTTACACTAGTAACCATATCGAGATTGCAGAACGTAGTGAAGCATAGGTACACCTACGCTTTTTGCGTACACAGCCAATGAGCTCTCTATAGCATACGTCGATAAGCTATATGTGGATGTCACACAATACCGCATAAATTAGAACAAAACTAACACCGGCAATAAGTTTCTCATGCCCCAAAACCCCCAAATGCAAGCTATCAGCAACATAACAGGACGTAACAGTAAAATTCGGAATTTTGGGTCGATGAACCATACCCCCGTACATATAGAACCATGGATCGCAGAGCAAAATCAACAACAATGAGTTTGCATGGCCTGAAAACCTCTAAGTGAAACATTTCAACCGCCCTGGACGTCAGAACAAATTTTCGAACTTTGAAACAAAAAACATACCATAGAAAAAATTCGAACGTTACGATAAAAATAGCCTTGCTTCCGTAAAGGGTACTAAAATGAGGTGAAAAATCCACATTTTGACCTCTGGCCAAGAACCATGGGGCGTCATACCCCCGTACCCATGGGTCACAGAGTAAAACCAGCATCGGTAATGAGTTTCTCATGCCCGAAAATCCCCAGCCAAAACTTATCAGCTACCCAGGATGCCCACAAATAACCATCCAGAGAAAAAAAATTCGACAGTTAAGATAAAAATAACCTTGCTTTCGTGAAGGGTACTAAAATGCGCCAAAAACCCACAATTTGATCCCCAGCAGGAAACCAGACCCCAAATCAAGAAACGCTCCGGGATGCCGGTTCGAATGAGCCTAAGATCATGAAAATAGGTTAAGTCGTTCCCGAGTTATCGCCGATCACACACACAGACGGAATTTAAAAGATTTCACCACTGCAACACACAATCTCCACTACATTTCACTACGTTCTCATTAATGTTTTATGTGTTGACAAAAACAAACGCAAACATGTACACAAACTCAAAACCTATGGTTGGTGATATAAAACAATTATTTTTATCCAAAATAAGTTTTAGACCATTTGCGCCCGCTCAGCAATTAATCACTACCGTACCCACAAAAACAAATGTTACGTACACGATAAATTATAAATTATTCACTGAGAATAATAAAACGTTACTGTGTTCATTAAATTTTCATGAAAATTCGACCGAAAGTCCGCAAGTGGTGGCATGGATTTATAGATCATATTTAGTCCTAAAAAAACCTATTCATTAGTTTTAAATGAGCCCGAAACTGATATATCGTCAAAAATCTGAAAACCGGCTATATTCCAGACTGGGTTCGTCGACACTGAGCCTACTGAATGCCACTAAAGACATGGAATATACATAATATAAATAACCAATCTAAATATATGTACTCTAAATACCAAATCATTGTACTCTAGCGTACCGAAAAACCAATAGATAGCATTTTTATGCACTGCACGCAATACATAACCAAACAAAATGCCAAACATACAATCCAAGCAGAGTTAAATGGATAAATTATTTACCGTTTCTTATTGATTGCGACAGTTACAGTTCCAAACTGACCACTCGCGCCATCTCGCGATACATCCAATGAACCCTTCATTTCGTGCTGATTAGTTATTTCAAATTGATGTTGATGTGCAGTATCACCAGCTCCGGGAGTTGCGGGATATACAGAGTCTAGATTAAGATAAGACTGACGGGGACTATTTGGACCGCTGAAGCTGCTACTTGCCAATATGCGAACTTCAGGAACTCTGGTTAGCCGCTGATTGTTGCGAGAAAGGCTAGGGGAGGTCGGCGGTAAATGCACTGGAGAGTTCGAAGCACTAAAAGGAAAGAAGCCGATTCAAGTCCAATACATATATTAATGTTCAACACTCTCTGGTACTGGTCAGATAGGTTGAGGGGTATTCATCCTATGCTTGGTTTTCCAAACTACCAAAATTTATACCCATGGGTATGATTTAGTGGGTCCCTCAGTTTGAAACAGGGGAAACTGAAAATATGTGGGCCGATTCCTTCTGTTCATTGGGTGACCTCACAAGTACTGCAACTGGCTAATAAATACAATAAATCATATACAATATATACGTATAACTACTTGTTGCAATTTTGGCTCTATAATAAGGGAAAATTTTTAGCAATTTTTAACACCCCAAAAAATTGAGAATTTTAAAGGCAAATTTTAAGGGTTTTAAATTATGAAAAATTAACATCTCTTAGCCCAAAAAAATATCGCTGATTTAGGGACACAGGAAAATACCTGAACCATGAACTGAAACAGGCAGAAGAATTTACCAGGGCAGCATGATGACCTAGAGAGGTCGAAACACATGTGGGCACCCTACCTATTTCAAGAAAAAAGCTATACATGCTGAATCTCTGGCCTCCCCACAGAGAGGGGGAGGAAGGGTCTAGAAATTTCGAGCTCCCCAGGCAAATTTTGGCTGCTCCTAAGGTCAACCATTCCACTCCCTAGGTATTTTGAAGTGATACCAAAAATGGGGTCGACCTAACAAAAACTGTTAACCAAAACTAAGTATTACTCCTTATTTTCTTAAATAACGAATATGCAACAAAAGAACGATATACATGAAAAACACGAATAATGAACTATAAAACGCTCAGTTGACCTAGTAGGTACAATTTTCCGCCAGCTTACCTGCCCATGTATTTGCAGTCCCTCGTTGGAGTCGCGGTCCCTAACTCAAAGCCCCGGGTAAAATTTTGGTCTTATGGAGAAAAACCAGAGTCTTTCTATAAGCCTTATCATCGATGGCACTAATACACCGTTAACGTGTCAGTTTGATGGCTCTATACGTACGCGATTTATTTAAACATAATTCGGACCATGTGAAGTTCCACACTATATCCAACTTGATATGAGTGCATTAAGGTAAAAATTTATAAAGCATAACTGTGAGCCTAAGTTAAGGTGTGGGTTAGAATGATATGAGATACAAAACATTATACAATTATTCGATGAAGGAAAATTTGAAATCTAGGCGGGGTAAGACATGACATGACCCCATAATTATTATGTCCAGCCTGCGAAGCTCACAAGTGAATCTAATTCGCCTTTATATAAAAAAGAAAATACGGTTGCTAGAAAACAAAACTTAGTTGCGTCGAAAGAAAACCGCAGATACAGAAGAACCTAATATAACACATAATATATACAAAAATATGTAACATTCGCAAATTTAAAAGATTTAAGCTATGTTTCTGTATCCTCTTTCAAATTTACATAGTTACTAACATCTTGTGTAACAAATGGGCAGTTGGCACATTTTAATTATACGCTAGTTACTCGCGCAACGAATCAACTATGGCTAATCTACAGTCATCCAATACTATTCTGATGGTCAACAAAAGTTTCCTGTCTCCTTGAAAGTCCCAGAAAGTCAATAATACATTATCGGTGTCTTAAAAATAACGTGGCAACATTTTCCGTCACATTTCAAAGCACAAGATATTGTCATCTTTTCCTCCAATGACCAAAAACTCAAAATCATGTGAAATTATCAAATCACACTATTCAACAAATACTAAAATGTCAACAATTATAATTCACGCTGTAAGCTACTGGTTCTTGCTGCATTGGATGTATGCCAGGAAATACAGGTACAGTCATTATCTTCAGCAACCCCGAAAACATCAAGACTCATCATTGTCTTCTGCGGACCGCTATATTGAATAAATACTGTCTTGACAACCTTTGGTGACAAAATTGAATCATTTGCCTCCTGCATATTCGCAGAGGCATAAAGGCTATAACTTACCACTCAAGTTTTTGCTTTTCCGTAGCCTACACTTTTTCCGACTCTTCAACAAGCTGCCCTTTAAATTCACGGCAATATAATTGAGAACTCGCCTTCTCAGTTTCACCATAGGAATCAAAAGTTGTGCTCTGGCTTTACCACGAAAGAGATTTGTGAGTATTTTGAGCTTACAGGTTCAACCGCCGTTATTTCTGGCTTGGTTACAACTTAATTTCCAGCCAAGAAATTTTACACATAACTGAAAATATGATCGTTTTTCACAATACAATAATAACAAATCTGCCCCCACAGCTTTCCAAAACGTGGAGTAGTGGGTCTTCGGCTCCCATGTTCATTTTCGAGGGAAATTTTAAAGTGTGGAGAATAAATTTTGTTTAAAAATGCTATATAATTCCACATTTTCATGTACTTTTACTGTCGTAGACCTATTGTCAGACTATAAAACGCGTTTTAGAATTAAAAGTACTGGTAATCAATATTTGAAAAAAAAACCTGCATGCAGAGAACTTAAGTTTAGAGACTTTAAGAATTTTAGATTTAGTTGAACATGGGGGTTACGGGTGAATGAGGGGAGGAACATGGCGGAAAATCTCACGACCGTCGCTAATTTGGGATGTGGAATGGCCCACACTATGCAAAGACAAGAGCAAGCCAGTGCTACGAATCAAGGGGGTAAAGCGTTGGAAGGTATCGACCACTTTCTGAGTAGAACTTTGGCACCAATTCCCCTACAACTACAATTCTGCAGTCTCAGTGACACATAAAATTATGTTCATATTACTAGTAACTGTATTAAGATTGCAGAGCGTAGTGAAGCATAGCAATCATTAAGAACCCATATTTAGCGGAATGAACATTGAATAGTACCTGTAATGTAGTGCCAACTACTATAACGAATGCCTCTGCATCTGTACTCTGCCACCAAGTTGTTAGAACCCCGGTAATGAATTTCCCATGCCCGAAAACAAACCCCCAAGTGAAACCTTTCAGCCACCCAGGACGTCCGAAAAATGCTCGAATTTTGAGTGGAGAAAGCACGATGGTGTCACACCTCAAACCACATAACTTCAGGACCGGAGTCTTAATAGAAAAACAAAAAGAGGCATCAGTGTTTATCATTGTACTATGAAATAAAACCAACTACAGAAAAAATTCTGAATTCAGAAGAAGTTAAAATAAAAATAACCTTGCTTCCGTGAAGGGTACTAAAACGGCGTAAAAAACTGTCATTTTGAACTCTGACCCCGGAACCAGACGTCAAATCAAAAAAACGCAGGGGATACACACTAGGTGTTAAAGGATGAATTTTACACCAGCCCCTTAAACATAAAACACTGATATTATGTATCATTCATGACACTGGCCTGTCCAGTGTTCACATAAGGGTGATTTGTCAGATTCCCCCACCTGATGTCCTCCAAGTCACCCGAAACCACCCCCAGCCAATGTTCAACTTAATCCAAAACTCATCAATATGATGTTTTATGTCACTACAATGTCTATAGCCTGACAACATTTGCACAAAAAATACATGAAAATATAAAACTATTTTGCATTAAGCAAAACTCATAGACCCATTTGAAATTTTCCCTAGAAAGAACATGCCCCGATTTTTCGGAAGACTTGACTATTGAATGGTATGGAGGTATGATGTGCTACGGTGTAAACCAATAATAGTTTTTATATTATTAGACGGCTAATTAAAATGTACAGAATCCACACATCAGCGAAAAACATATCTGTGAAGGTTTACTAACAGTTCATAATAGTGTTATAGCAGCTGAGATAGACACTATATTCGTACAACCTCTGATTTCTGTAGAGATCGACCGTAATAAGTTTGTGTTACAAAAATCAACCACGTGCCAAAATACATAGTAAAAGAATAGCTAAAATACACTATGATGAACATTAAAAAGCTCACCTAGTACAAGCCTGCGAAAAATTATCAGTATTTATTCCAAGTTGATTAAGATGGTCCCTATGTAGTTGTTCCCGCAGTGACGGTGAGGAGTTTTCTCGGGAACGTCGAGCGCCTGGGATTGGCAAAACCAAACGAAGACCTACAAACAATAATTACTACACTAATAATACGTAATTGTAAAACTATCCCAAACATTGAACGTTCAAACACAAAAATTGATTCGTTTTAGAAATGAAACAAATTATTAATGCTCCGGATAAACCAACTATTTAAACAACGTTGTCTTAAAACTATATTAAAGATGAACACCATGCCAGTTTCCCTTTTCCAAACACAATATAACGCAGAATCTAATTAATATATCATAAAGAATTTCGGAGAAACGATCTTTCTAAGGTTAAGAAATTACAAACGGCAAACCTGCAGACCGTATTGGAGCTTGTGGGGCTCGGTACAGCGGAGAATATTCAGCATATTGGGGCATACGAACTAGAGGAGGTGAGCCAGAAGAAGCAGAACCAATAGAACCACGAAGAACCAGCAAATTTGGGCAATTCGTTCCAATTGGACTGGCAGCAGGTGGCGTTGATGCAGCGGCTGAAGAGATAGCAAGTGGAGAAGCTGAACGTTTAATCACATAACTTCCACCTATAATATGAACCATATAGCTATGCGCGTGCTAGACACCAAAAGACAAACATGGGATTTTCAACCATGACTGACTATATTATGATATAATCGCCAATACTTACCTAAGAGCTCCTTCACCGTTTGAATTTTAGTAGACAAAATGAGACTGAGCTCTCCAAATTGAGAGGAAGAACTAGTATTTTTCCATTACTCCTGACAAAAAAGTGTTTTACACCATTCGTGCACCCTAATCCAATACCCATGAATTTTTTCATAAGATGATAAATTATATGCACATTTGCTTTTAACGCAAAACGTCTTAGCAGTGTTTGAGAGGCGATTTATTAGTTATTTTAGCATTATGAGTTGAAATACACTGAACTTTGACTACTTTGTTTAATTGTTAAGCCTCACAGCTAAAGCGCGCAGAAACACCATTTCACGCCCCCTGGTTCAGAGCCATACAGACCCCACTTCATAACCCTGGCGAATATAAGTGCGCGAATATTACCCCAGTAAAAATGACGATACACGAAAGTCGAATTTATAACATAAACATACACCATATAACTCCAGACATTAATTCGGCAAAAATGCTGGCTTAAACCCTGAAAGCTTTCAACTCAAACTGTTTTAATAAAAATTATCAAAATTAACCAGTAATCTTGTTGCAACCATAATAATTGAACAACAGATCAAGATACCTGAATAAAGTATTCTATTGGGTATGTTTAAAGCTACGCGTTTCCAACTATAATATAATGCATATATCCGACTGTTCGGGAGCAGGGGTTAAACGACCACATGTTTCAGGGTAACCCATAGCCCATTTTAGCTATTATCGTATCCGATTCAGCTTAAATTTCACAGTGTATGTTGTCTTAGATGGCTTCCCTGTGGAAGCAATAACACCGAGATATACACTCGTACGAGGAAACACATCCAGATGAATTTAAATTTTAGTGCAAAGCTAAGCAAATATTGTTGAAGTCCTTCCGGTTATAGCTCTCAACACTATTCGAACTGCACTGAAAAACAGAATCGAATAGACAAAAATCTATTAAGTAGGTACGCCATCATATGTGAAAGCTCGAACGATCAACCCATGAATTCAGCTCATTTTGACACCATTCCACTCAGGTCATACATAAAATTATGCATTACTGACAAAAAAATTAAATTTAGGTATTAAGGGTTACCAAATATCGAAAAAAAATTGTCTTAAATATGGTTCTGATAAAGATTTTCAACCGTCACGGCGAGCTGGGCCGAGTGGTACCAAAATTAACAAAAACTCTTCAAAACTTACAATTTTCAAGCTGGCGTGTATAAAACTAGTAGGGCGGTTTAAATAATTTAAGTAATGTTTGAAATAACACTACCATCCCAACGTTGCTATGGCAGCGTTGACTACCGCACCGTTATTCGCCCTATATTTTGCGCATGTAGATAGTTTCATTAGATCTCGGAGTTCAGAAGTCTTCCAATAAAGATGTTACCGATCCTTCTTCTTAGCTGATAATCTACTCATCTAATCTAAATTGTTAATCTATCTCTGAAATTTAGCTTCAATATTTGTGGCTATATACAAAAGATCTAAACACTTACTAATAAATATATGAATAAATAAGAAGAAATCCATCGTGATTAACGTAATTTTGTGAGCAAAATACTGCTGAAATATATAAAATTGATTTTTACACTTGTAGAAAATTTGGACTCTCGTCAAAAAAGAGAAGCAAATTTGCTCTCTAGGTTTCAGAAAAAATTAAGTACAGTTAAAATCGAGAAAATACAGGAAATGTGGCCAGCATTAGTCAATGAAGTAAGCATTTCATTTTACAGCTACTGTTGTTAATATGGCTGCTATAAAAACGAATCCTGAAAACAATGTCTATGCTTTGATTCGCTGAATCATTTGCACAATAGAAATAACACATTAGCAAAGCAACCCAGAAACAGAGCTAATTTAGCGGTTTTCAGACTACTACTGCAACCTTACCTACGATCATTGTTAAGGGCCGTAATTCATTCATCCGGCTTATAGTGACGGCATATTGCTTAAACAGTTTATCTTGCTAAATTTTGTTATTCTATGGATTTCGATACCATCTAAGAATTCAGTAAAATGGATTCGTTATATGGAATAGAATTAGACTTCTATTCCCGACAAATAAGGCGTTCACTGGTTATGTAAGAATAGCACTTTGAAGTAAATTTTTATAAATAACACCTTATTGTTTTAGCAACATTTTTGCGATTGTAAATGCAAAGCAGCTACGGCGACAAGTTCAACTTCTAACCTCCAATCGTCCTCGGAACATTTGCATAAACATTTGACGCAGAACTAGAGTGAAATAATTGCGCTCCCTGTGTCCATGGATAATATGAAGCCGATGGACTACCAGTAGGTGAACTCGGTGTTTCAATTCCTGCAATAACCGTTTTAAACACTTAATAAATATCAAAACCAGTTTTGAAGTTTTGTACGTAGTTTGGCATGCGTGTCATAGTATCTGGCAGCATTACGCGTAGACAAAATTAGAACAAAATCACAAACCCAAACTACACCTAAATAACACCCTCTTAAAACATTTCCATTTCCCGAGCCAAATCGCTTCGGGCAGCGATAGGCTAAGATAAAACCATCCTGTCATTTAAGAATCTGATTTGACTCCGATTGTCTTAAATTAGCATCAAGCCTCAATTAGATTAGATAAATTTGTATAAGCACATCTTGCACTAGTTTCAGCACAAACCAGTATTATACAATCGAAGCATCGAGACCTGCGAGTAACATATAACTTTTCTTCTAAATTTTCGAAATCGATCCATTTAAATAAATACATGTCGACAACAACCCAGAAAACCATTTTATCGTTGACATAAATTAAATAGAATCAGGGTTTTTTCAAAATTCATGCTGTGCTAAAATGTGCGTTTTTTGAAATTTGTGTCAAATACCCAAATATCGTGTTTTAGCGTTACAGGGACGTTCAAGCAATGATAACTAACCGGCTATTAGCACTGAGCGTTTTAATTCCTGAGAGCGGTTCTTTGAGTTTAACTTAGATTTTGTTCCAGGCGGCTGTGAATTTTTCAAGCGGACACAGCGGTGGTCGACAGAAAACTATCAAAATCATTTTCAGGTTTTGTGGTACAACAATAGGGCTCCCACATTAAGTGTTTGAAAAATGACGGATTAGGATACCACAGCCACCTTGACTACGGTTAATTCGACCTGAGCGAAAAAAAATCGTATCCGTTTATTCTGAGTTACGAATTGTTAATGTTGCTATTGAGATGCGTTTCCATTAAGAAGGCAGCAGCATACTTCTCGTGTTGAAGAGTGTTCCTCAGGAATTGGGCTTTATACTGGGTTATTTAGCATCCCATGCTCCCAATATTCAAAACATTCAACTGCATATGGCATGATGGTGAAGTTGTAAATATAACGTTTCATCCATTTCTACAAAGCCCTGCTTCGTTGCGTCTTGTTGCTTCAAAATGCTTCTCGATATGGCGTTTCGGATTAGTACGTCTTAAGTGAATAAAGTGCAACCCTAGCGGAAAAAGTTCCGCTACTACAGTGAACTTCGACACAGCAATAGGTGGAATATTCCGCAATCATCGCCGCAGCCTCTTTTTGCAACTAGCTCAAATTACATGAATTTTTGTCACCTTTCCGGAAGCAAAAAATTTACGTTTGTCTAAAACACCATGCTTACAAACGTCTCTTCGGACGTATTTGCATGACTCGTTTTCACAGTGAGGATAGGAATTGTTTGTCTGCGCCGAGTCGTATTATTCTGATGCTGGCTCTCAGATGATTCGCAGGAGCTTTCCACTTGCGGAGAGACTTTTGTTTGTAGATGGGTTTCCGATTAAGACTGGTGCTGTGAACGAAGCCTCGAAGCTTCCTTTTAGGGATCAGTTATCAATGGAGGGATTTGCTTAATTATAATAACCGCTGGCCCTTCCTTCGTTTTAATGATAGCTGGAGCACTGAGGTATGCGGCAGCTTCTTTTAACTGCGCCAATTTGTAATGATTCACTATTTCTCGAATGTCAGATCCAGATCTCTCCGTTTTGTAGCTGTTGATTATGGATTTGCTATCTATCGTCAAACAGTTTTCAACCAACTTCGACAGAATATCATCTGGATTATTGACAATGTGTTTGATACGAGTCGTCTATAAATCCAGCACAATGTGAATCGGTTTAGACCCAAATTTACAAGAATCGATGCAGTTGTCAGAAGAAGACGAAATATACATAATTAAAGTCAGAATTACTAGCAGATTATATAGTATTATAGATTGTACCGCAACCAAACAGCCGATTGTACCGCAATCGGATACCGTTTGAAAATACTGAGTGCAAGTGAGTTAAAATATTTAGATAGCTCATTATCATAGGTAGTCTAATAAGCTCAAAATTATTATTTCCATGTTAAACCTCACAACAAAACTATCCAGTTAATGGATACATAATTTTTTGAGAATGTTTATTGAGTTATATATATGGCATTTCAGATTCAGGCGTTGATGGTTGTACACCAATCTAATTGTTAGACTTACTTGACGGCGAATTAGCCATTTGCTTTCAATGTCATTGAATAGCTTTCACACGATACAACTGCACTTGAATAGCTGCAATGTAAAACCTAGTTAATGTCAAATGTAAAAATTTCAGTATAAATAACGCATGATGAAAGCGTACGATAATAAAACGGTAACATAGTTATTGCCCGCAGCGTAAATCATATAGCAATTACAATATGTTTTATATAATACAATGCGACACAAACCACGCTTACAGACTCTTGATAGAGAGTTAATGTTTAACAAGCGAAGTGAAAATTGCCTTACAGAAAAAAAACAACCACGTTATCACAATTTCCGAGCTACAGCGACGAATGCTCGTTGTGTAAACATAATAAATATGTTGACCGCTCTCAATTTTAATTATATATACTAACTCAACATTATGTGTCATACCCAATGCGGTTACAACATCTGATGAATACTAGATATTCAGCGCCACTTAGCAACTCCGTTCTCTGCTATGTATCACTCCAATCTAACATATGACATGCGACTAATAAGTGCTCACATATAACACACTGGTGCGCAGGTCGTGTAACCACATTATTACACCATATTATAAAATGACGACCTTAATTACTAGCCACGAATTTGGTTTTTACATTCAATTGAGTGCGGTACACGGTGCCAAAATTATGGTTAAATTGTTTTCGTGTCGAGGAACGGCCCGTTTCAAAAATATATCGTCAGCTGATATACAACTAATCGTTTGAAACAATGACTGTGTTTAGCGCATTAAACAACCATTAACATCATTTCCCGTCAATCAAACAAGAGACTAGCTTAGTAGAACTTTTAAAATTTCATTACTATAGAATTTTTCAAACTTTCATTCATAGCTTGAAAACAGCTGTTATGACAAAAAGTGTTCTACAGAAAATTTGTTGCTTTCAGATATGTCAATATACATACATAGCAATACAATTAATCTATGTTTAGTTTATCCCAATGCATTATTATTAAAACGGAGCGACCGAAGCAAGCAACGTTGCCACTGCAGGCGTAGAGAGAAAAATCATGAAAATTTATTTTTGTCTGTTTCTGTCAATCATACCTGATCTTCGTATGGATGGATTTCGGTAATTTTTTATTCTATAACAAAAGTGATGGCGGTGAGCACTTTAATTAATGCGAACGGCTCCGACTCCCTAATATTGGTTTTTAATGGTTCTTTGGCCAAATCACAACCATATTGGTATCAGTGTTTCGCAGAACATATCTCGCGACACTGGCTTCGCATCGAATAATGAGACCATGTTTTCCCTTCTTTGCCTCTCCATGCACAGTCTTTACCTTTACATGGGGTTTCGAGAGTTTTCGGTCGACGAACCCGATTTTCGACATGTCCATTTTCATTCGTTTGGTTATGTATTGCGTTCAGAGTATCAAGGATGGTATTTCGTTATCTTGAGTCCAAGGTACACATTTCAAGAATTTTCACTGGGTTTACGGTCAATGAACCTCATTTGCAAAAAATAGTATGTATTCAGTAGATTTGTACATTGCATCAAAATAGTGTATACAGATGTTTTTCGGTACACTATACAATGACTTGGTTATGTGCATATTTCATGCTTTTTCAATGGGTTTAGGTTAATGAATCCAATTCCCAGAATACAGTCTGTCCGTCTGTCTTTAGTTGTTTAGTTACGTACAGCGTACATGTCACCATGAATTGTCTCGACATATTTTCCGGTATGCTGAATACGATGGTTTTGTTATCTAGGGTCGAACAAAAATACTTGATGCATTGTCCGCTGCTTTCGAGGGGTTTACGGTAGACGATATTTTACGAGTTTCAATAGATTCAGGGTTCAAGAGGTTTTAGGGTGGTGTATACATCAAACACAGCCTGTTACAGGTGATTGAACAAAATAACTTAAAAATGAAACCACGATCGCTCCGTTTCAGCATCGCTTGCGAGTTACTTCTTATGGTTCTATTCTTGGTTACAATGTACCTAGTTAGCTGGCTCGATGTTCTTGCAGCAAATCGAATGCAGTTGAATGTAGCCCCGGGACACCGTCCAAGGAATCTTCACATTGCAGTTTCTGAAAAGATGACGAAAATATGTTATATAAAACGATTTTATCTAATTTTTTGATCAATTGGAATCGCTAATGGAATCATTCATCCCTAAAACTATGTAGAACTTACAAAGAAACAATCATCTACACAAAGCAATTTTAAATACACAATACCTCTCACCAAAGAACACTTAAGCAAGAAATCCGGCGAATATCAGGACTTTGAAATGTATAGAATGCTCACAGAAATCACTTTAGTTCCAACACAAAAGTATGGAGTAAAGAGTACACGGCGAAAGGTTAAGAATCATTATCAGTTGTTCACTAACATTTACAGTAGAGAAAATTAATGTGTAAATCTAAAACACAAAACTATTTTATTCAACTGCTATCCCCGCAATCTTAGCAAACAAATTTAAAATATAATCAACAGGAAAACATTAGATCTTAGCAAAGTGTTTTAATCTAATTCCGCCTGAAACACAGCGAAAGAGCGAGTAAAAAATAATTTGCGGAGACGCTTGATCGGACATTTACGAAAATAAGGAAGATTAGGGTGATAAGTATTTATTGAATATATACATTTGCCACCGCCTCAAACCACAACGACAGTTTACAATACTGATGCAACCTGAGGGAATTTTAGGTGTGGTCCATATTCCGGACCGAATCAGTAAAGAATTCAACATGTTCCAATGGCCATAAAATTCTTGTCCAATCCTGAATCTAACCAGATGCAGCTAATTTAACGGTTGTTTTGAATAAGTTACATACTGTTAACAGATATGTTATCGTAACGTTTAAGAAATTACATAGCAACTTCGATTAATACATTTAATTTCGGCTACATTTCCTATCCTCGTTACTAAATATTTGGTTCTAATCGTTATTAATATTTTGGAAATCTTACCGGACGGCAATATAGTATCACAATTTGGACAATATTCTGAAAGGGATTTCGTTAACTACTAGCAACTCTATCGAGAATGAAGAAAGTAGTGAAGCATAGGTAAAATTACGCCTTTTGCGTACACAGCCAATCAGCTCTCGATAGCATACGTTGATATGCTATATGTGGTCACGGTTAGATATTAGACAATACCGCACAAGTTAGAACAAAACTAACACAGGTAATAAGTTTCCCATGCCCGAAAACCCCCAACTGCAAGCTATTAGCTTCCCAGGGCGTCACAATAAAATTAGGAATTTTGAGTCGAGGAACCATGGCGGAGTCATTTCCGCGTACCCATGGAACTTTGAGACGCAGAGCAAAACCAACACCGGCAATGAGTTTCCCATGCCCGAAAACCCCCAAATGAAACTTTATAGCCGTCCAGGATGTGAGAAAAAAATTCTAATTCTAGGAATTACGACAGTGCCATACCTCAAGCTCCATCACTCCAGCACCGGAGACTTAATCGAAAAACAAAAAAGCATCGGCATTTATCATTTTACTATGAAATAAAATCAAGCAGAAAAATTCGAAAGCTAAGATAAAAATAATCTTGCTTCCGCGAAGGATAATAAAATGGGGTAAAAAAGCCCTCATTGTGACCCCGGAACCAGACCACACATCGAAACCGCTCGCGGATGCGCGCGGCAAATCGACTATGCCGGTTGGAATGAATGCAAGATCATAAAAATCGGTTGAGTTTTTCCCGAGTTATGGTCGATCACACACACAGACGGAATTTAAAAGCTTTCACACCTGCAACACACAATCTCAACTACGTTGCACTGCGTTCTGACAATTAAAATAAACGAAAATATATATCGTAACCAAGTACACTTAAAACAAACATGCACATAAGCAACAAGCTATCTGAATTATAGAACCATATGTTCAGGAAGACGCTAGTTCCGAAGTTTGGATTTTCGCCACACATCTAAAATCCTTATCCGCAAATTTCTTTAATTTCCCATTAAACATGTGTATATGGGCTAAAAGGTGGCCAATGAAACCAATACAAATTTCGCACCATTAGGAAATCTTTTTGGTTCAAACTCAGTGACAAGGTGCGCTGAAAATCCTTGACGTGTGGTCGGAATTCTCCGTTTGTAGTAGAAAGAAGCCAGCATGCTAGGTTATCCATTCGCTGAAAATTTTGGCACGGTGCGTGAACCGAGACGGGGCCTGGTTTTGAACTGCAGGCGTCAGCTATTGCGAACAACGGCACGTTGGGTTGAACTGAGGAGCTTCGAAATAAAAGAAACTCAAAATTCAATAGTTTTAACAAAAACACCAAACCTGTTAATAAGTTGCCTCCGGTGCATAAATGTCTCTGTTAAAGTCAAAAGTAGCTTTTCAACAAATTTTTACTTTATTTGATCGAATTTTGGACTTTAAAATTTTTATCAAGTCCGCGCATAGCCGTCCTCGTACTCTCCAAAAACACCCATGTTCAACTACATCCATGTTAAATCAGTCATCACAAATTTTCTGTCACTAAATTTTTTTCTGCATATATACTAGATGGATAGATATTCGTAAATTAATGGGGTAGTCTAAGTAGGTTTATAATAAGAACCCATTCTAGCACAAATACCAAATGTTAGCCTAACTCCAAAACTTCGTATGTAGCCTAAGAATTTCGCAGTTTGTAAAAATTGAAACTCATTATTTTGCAATACTGCTTTGCCTAAATATAGTTTCCTTAGTGATTTCAGTACCTTACATTTCAAAGCTAAATGTTCTGCAGTCTCTTCTATTTCGCCACAAAATCTGCAATTGCAATTTCGGATAATTCTAAGCAACTTAGATGTTTGTCAAATGCGCTATGTCCTCTGCGTTTATTGACCATTTTGTCGTTGCATATTCAGGTACCTAAGCCCGCATAAAGCCCGTGATAGCACTTATACACCGACGATACTTCAGTGACAACGCTACGGTCAGTTTGGTCATAAAACTAAGAAGAACTATTTATTTATTCTTCCAATGACTAAAAATGCAAAAACTTTTGAAATTTATAAATCACAAATTTTAAGAACATTTATAATTTGAAGAATGATTTTTATGCAATAGGGCCACTAAGACTTGTCTTAGTTGATGCATACCACGCAAATACAAAAACCTTAATTGTATTTAGCAGCCACGAATAGGTAGACACGTACGATGGACCTACATATGCATCTACATTGCAAAAGGGGCTAAATTTGACTAATAATAACACATCCAATATGATGTTAAAAAAACAGGCTATAAAACCATAATCCCATACTTTACACCTAACTGGCAAATAATTTCTATGTAAAAAATTTACAAATTTTCATTTTTTGGGGTATTTTTAAGCTTTGGTTCACAGCTAGAAAACGGCAACCCTGACAAAAATACATAAAACAACACCCTACTTGTAGCTTTCGATAAGAGTATTCTTTAAACCTCCGTTTTTCGCTGTGAAGCCTCCATCTCGAGATATAAGTCGCAAAATATTGTCGAGTGGACAAATTTCTAAACATGTGTCCCTTCACCCTTTCAGGCCAATTTGAACCTGGAAGACATGGCCGGTGGGTATACCGTCCAATGAAAGCGCAAGTAGATTAAATTTGTAACCAAAAAAAACTATGAAGATCCTCAATCCCGTGATGAATTATGATCTCCACAGCCAAAGAAAAAGAAATCTTTACGATTTTTGACGATAACAAAGTTATAGGTGGAAACTCCGCTCGTTCCGTTTCATATATATGAAAATATATACCATATAAAGCAAAATTTTATTCTCCAATTTTGTAATGTCCTCGATAATGAACATGGACATCCCAAAGTTCAGTTGCTTCACTTTTCTGAATGCTGTGGACGGGTCATCCAACTGAGGGTGTTTTACCGATGGGGAGTAAAAAATTCTGCTACAGAGTATTTGGAAGTCCAAAATTTTGTAATGGAGCACTAAGCAAGCAGGGTACCCGTTTTTTAACAAGGAACATTCATTTTTGTCAAGGGGCACCCAAAAATGCCTGAGCCCACACACTCTCCCATTTGGAAAATAAAGTTATAAAAAAGTATGACAGTTATTGTGTGTAATGGCAGTGGTTGCCGTTCCCACTTTGTACTAGAGTATATATATATCATTACCCCGTTTAATACGAAGCAAAAGTTTCATCACGGAAGCAAATATTTCATCTCTTACACTGTGGCAGAAGACTCTAATAAAGCTTTGGCTGAAACTCACTAAAATATGGGTGGCATGAAAGAAAACCAGCTGGTCTGGTGGCATGAAAGAGAACCAGGTGGCATGCTACGGTCTACGTTGGTCCAGCGTTGGGCCAACAAATTTTAAAGGCGGTCCAGGCCGGTACGCCGCAATCACTATTTGGCTTTATGAAAAAAAGTGCTTCCTCTTATGCTCTACACTTGTCCAGAAAACAGTACAACATAATTTATAACTAAATGCTGTGCTAAGAGAGGTGGGTTAGTAACACGATTTTATGACTGTTAAACAAGTCTATGTAGAAAGACTCTATAAGTCAACAGTTTACAATATGATCTTATGAGAACTGTTGTAAAAATTTTGTAATTTTAATCCCCCATGTTTTTAAACAAATGAAGCAGGTAAGCAAGCATACTGGGCTCTCCAAATCGGGGGCCCTCGCATTTCTCGGTTCCCCCTGGTTCAAAACAGGTGCCCCAGGTTCATGCCCCCTGGCAAAATTTTGGGCTTCCCCCGGTTCACCGCCTCTGGAAACAATTTTTAGTTTCCAATCGGTCCAAAGTGCAAAAAATTTAATCAAAATTTGTAATCAAATTCCGTTCTGAAGCCAAAAATTTCGCAAATTGTGTTCAAATTTGCTTCAAAACCGTTTTTCTCTCCATCAAAAGCGTTTTGGCAGTGTTTCTGACACGATTTTTAACCGTTTTCTCTTGGAATAATGCCCCCTGGCAAAAAAATCGGGAGCCCCCGGTTCGGAACCAGGGTAGCCCCTGGCAAAATTATCAGCGAATGGAGAGCCCAGGCATATAGATGCAAACTTTTGGATAATAAATCGATTTAATGTCAACGAACAGCCAATATACGAATAATTTTGGTTGGAAATTTGCTTTTCAACGGCTTATTTTACTACATACGAAAGAGCCGTTACTACATACGTAGTTATATTTGTATGCCACGAATGCATACTTAACGTGCGTATTTAACCTTAATCAAACCAATGATTTGCCGGTAATAGGTAAAAGTGAATTAAATTTTTAATTACGTATATAATGTCGCCTCTACCATAAGCAGTCGAATCAAACAAGATCATTTAATATAATCCTAGAATCCTAAGATACTTACATAATAAAACCCTATCTCTGGTAATCACACATCTAGCTAATTTGAACCAACGTCACACAAGACAGCCCTGATAAAGCATGCTAATCCAGTGAAAACAGATACATAAATTATCCTTACTTTCGCACTATGGAACAGTATGTCACCTTCTGCTTAAAAATTAAGCTAAAAGAGTAGTCATATATAAATTAAATTGGTCTATAGCGTCCCTGAAATCTTAAGCAAATATTATCAGATTAGACAATATGGCAGATCGCAAATATTAAATCTATAGGAAACGCGAAAAAATGATGTTTATGAAGACGTATATACTCATGCCACATAGCAGTTACATCACTTCACAATACATAACTTTTGTTGACAAAAATTATGCTGCTTGCTCAAACTAAATTACAACAGATATATGAAACGGAGCAAGTGAAGCGAATGTCAAGACTCATAACCAGTAAGCAAAACCATAAAGAGCCAATCCGTAATTAAATCCTAAGCAAACCAAGAAAACCGTTGTTATTAGTTTAAACGTTCTCAAAAACCAAGTCACGTATTAGCTTGGTAAGCATATATTAAAACGAAACAATAAAACCAAAATCAGTAAATAACTCGTTGAGGCTGTTATAAATCGTATAGATGAGAAATCGTAATAATCTTTCGTAGATAACGGCGATATAGCTTAAACCAGCGGAGTAGTATAAGCGTAAACTCCCATGACTCGACGGTGGTTGAAAACTAACTGAATTGAAGAACAGAAAATGAAACTAACACTTGTTAGCTGACAACAAAAACAAGTGCTAATTGTGGAAATTAGCACTAAAATAAGGAAGGAAACGCGCAAAGAAAAACCGCGGAAGGGAGGGAGGGATATAATAGAAAAATTGGTGACCAACCCGGAGTTTTTAGGTATTTTGGGGGATTTGGGGCGGGTTTGATAAGTTATCGTTAGGTTAGGTTTTGATTACTTTCCTCTTTTGAGGTTTGTACGAAGCCTTCCGGGAGGCTAGACCCGTACGTTTATTTGATTACCTTATCCTCGGCCTTAGATTTACACTAGTAGTTTGCTTAGGGGCAACAGTATCCGGATGGCTTACAGAAGGATAAACTAATATTTACCCTTGTGGGTTTGTACAAAGCATTCCGGACGGCTAGACCCGTACGTTTATTTAAATATCTTATCCTAGGATCTTAGATTTATGCTAATTATGTGCCGTTATATTAACGTTCCCGCTTTCGGTCGGCTAGCTAGGCCCGATCTACAACGATAGAGTAGTTGGCAGCTACTTTCTAGTTCCCAATTAATTACTTGGTCTCCCACTTCATGAATTCGCCCAAGGGCATACTCACGTACTTCCGTCCTGACTAACTTCGTGGGGCCCGGGGTAATTTTAGAGGGGGGAAGGGGGGCGAACCCAAGGATCGGCTTCCCCCTAGACACCGACCCCTACTTTTTCGCAAAAACGACCCCTTAAAATTTACGTTTTTTTCAAACAATTGACCCCTTAAGGGGTCACTAGAAAATTTCTAACTTATATACACGCATATCGTAGGCTAAACGATCAATTATTTGGTCATCAAACCTAAAATATGCACGTATACTATATATTATGGCCAAAAACTGAAACAAACCAGCGCCACAGAGGTATGTTGGGACACCTGAAAGAAAAAATGTATTAATTTTTATAAAATTACTGACCCCTTAAGGGGTCATGACCCTAGTTTTCCGAAATTACCCCTTGCTATTGACCCATTAGGGGTCAGTGAATTTTTCCGTTTACTGACCCCTATCTGGGAGGGCCTAAAATAACCCCGGTGGGGTGGTTCTCATTTATGGTATTTCACTTTGGAACTCTATGGGACTGTCCGTTATTGTTTAAGGTTACGCTCGTGCTCGCTCAATTTTTATCAGGGAAAATTAAAAGAAATAATGCAAACTAATACAAGAATAAAATACTTAAGTGTATCATTATATTTTGACTAAACGTTAATTTTTATAAAACAAGGTTCAACCAACGTGCGGCCAAATCAGCAAAACGTGTTCCTTTCGGATTAGGAAAGAATGTTGCTATCCATAAATTCAAAGCCTTAAACCATGAACCATTTTGTTGAAAGCCAAGTATCAATAATTAAGTATGCCGATAACCAGAGGAAATCATAACGATTCATGTAGAAATTCAAAAAGGGCGTAGTGCACTAGCTAGGTAATCCTAAGAAAAATAATTAAAATCGCAACAATATACGTCATGTTAGATGCTACAACCAGGAACTATTGCTAGCCTGACATAAATTGTACTACTCTTTGGTAAGGTCCCATGTTGAGCACGCTACATGTGCATGGAGTCCACATTTAATGAGAGACTTATTGAAGGAGTGCAACGGCGAGCTTCTAAGATAGTTTGGGGATTTGAAAACTGGAACTATGAGGAACGTCAGGCAGAACTTGATTTGCAGCGTCTGGAAACCCGCATATACAGGGCTGACTTTATGTTATACAAAATGATTCATAATTATGTCGAGTTCACTTTCGAAGATTTGTTCCATTTCGCTTGTGATACTGGTACTCGTGGTCACTCTCTTAAACTTCGCTTTGTAAGAACTTCGTCCTTAGACACTCGCCGCTATTCATTTGCTGTCCGTGTAGTTGGGCCTTGCAACTCACTGGATGAATTCGTTGTAACAGCGCCATCATTGGATTCCTTCAAAGCTCGGCTACATGTCTCTGGGGCTCTGTCAACGCATTAAAGTAGCCGTTGCTGTTTGTCTTGTATTTTTGTTGCAGTACAATTAAAGAAGTATCGAAACTGTCCGTGGCAATTCATGGACTCAAGGGGCGAATACCAGTAAAGATCAGCACTGGTGTTGCCCCAACCAGGTGCGTTAATTGTACTGGGAAACTAGAAAGCGAAAGTTAAAACAAGCTGATAACTGCGCTCGACGATCACCAACTCAACCTGAGGTCAAATACGTCTGACTAAAGAAAAAGACACTAACACATGTTAGCTAGTAAACAAAACGAGTGCTAATTATGCAAATTAGCAAGAAAACATAGAAAACAAGGAAACGGAAGCACAAACGAAAAGCCCAGATGAAGGGAGGGATATAATAAGAGATTTGATAACTAACCCGGGGTTTTTAGTAAATTTTGGGGCTTTGGGGTGGGTTTGGACCGGAAACCCCATGGTAGCCTAGTAGACCCCTTGTTATATTTTATGATTTTAATGAGCAGGAGTTGGATAGTATTTTTATTATGACGGCTATCGGATTATAAAATGGGAAGGGATTCGTCGCTCGAAGATGTGGTGTTCATATGCGTAGCCAGTAGTATGCCGGATGGAATAGTATACCCTTCCTCGGCGCGTGTTTAATTGTATTATTCCGTGCTTTAGTCTATATGGCGTTGCAGCACGTCTATCTCGAGTTGCCCAGTATTTGAATACAACAATCGGCCAATAGAGCCACAAATACGTTTATTTAAACTTAGTATAGTACTTCAGCAACTTGATACACACCGGTTTAATTCAAGCTACTTTATACACCACTAATTAAGCCGCTTGCGTCTTATTATTTGAACCACCTAAGCCTTGTTGAATATGAATCTTTTAGCCACTCGTTTCGTAACAGCACCGTTACGACTTCGTTTAGATTTAGTTTCGGTTTCCTTGAATTTTAGTTGAGTGAGCCTAGCTTTCTATATACTTTCTCAAACTCAGGGTTGAGCGCACTATTATTATAAATAGTTATTTGACACTTAATGTTAGGTTAGGTATTAGCTAATTTCTCTTGTGAGGTGTGTACGAAGCCTTCCGGACGGCTAGACCTGCACGTTTATTTAATAACCTTAGCCTTTTCCTTAGATTTACGCTAACAGTTTCCTTAGGTTTTCTTCTTGTGAGGTTTGTACGACGCCTTCCGGACGGCTAGACCCGTACGTTTATTTAAGTACCTTATCTTAGGATCTTAGATTTACGCTAATTACGTGCCGTTATTTTAACGTTGCCTCTTCCGGACGGCTAGCTAGGCCCGATCTATAACTATTGAGTAGTTGCCAGCTGCTCGCCAGTTCCACTTTAATTACTTGGTCGTGTTACCCACGTCCCGAACTAGCCCTGGGTATACTCAGGTCTTTCCTTCCTACGAACTCCGCGAGGTATTACTCAGCTATGTTTGGTAGCGAGGTATTACTCAGCTATGTTTGGTAGACCTTCAAACTCTAAAACGACAAGTCATTAGTTACGGTTACGCTCGTGCTCGCTCAGTTTTATCAAGGAAATTAATACGAATAATATAAATTAATATAAGAATACAATACCTATATTTATAAGTGTTTTGCGTCCCAACGTTAATTTTTATCAGTTAAGGCTCAGCCAAATCGGTTCGAAGCAGTAATTCATGAATTCACTTGAATTTAAGAATCGATGCCAAATATTCATTTGTTATTTATTTTATTTACTGATAACCAGTAAGCAAAACCATACAGAGCCAATGCGTAATTAAATCGTAAGCAAACCAAGAAAACCGCTGTTATTAGTTTAAACGTTCTCAAAACCAAGTAACGTATTAGCTTGGTAAGCATATAATAAAACGAAACAATAAAACCAGAATCAGTAAGTAACTCGTTGAGGCTGTTATAAATCGTATAGATCAGAAATCGTAATAATCTTTCGCAGATAACGGCGATATATCTTAAACCAGCGAAGTAGTATAAGCGTATATAAACTCCCCTAATTCGACGACGGTTGAAAACTAACTGAATTGAAGAACAGAAAATGAAGCTAACACTTGTTAACTAATAACAAAAACAAGTGCTAATTGTGGAAATTAGAACTAAAATAAGGAAGAAAACGCGAAAACAAAAACCGCGGAAGAAAAGGGACGGAGGGATATAATAGAAAAATTGGTGACCAACCCGGAGTTTTTAGGTATTTTTGGGGATTTTGGGCGGGATTGGACCGGAAACCCCTGGTAGCCTGGTACACCCCTAACACCCCTTGTTCGTTATATATATATTTTTTTGTTCAGGGACGGGGGTTGGATGGGGATTTTTCCTTATGCCGGCTATTGGTATTTAAAAAAGGGGACGGGATTCGTCACCGAAAGATTGTAAGGTCCGAGGTATGGCCAGTAGTATGTCGGTGGGACGCTTGATATGGCACGCGTCTTTCTTTCGTGAGTGATACTAGTGCCCTATATTTTGCGAAGCCGCGTGATCCTTGCTCGGTTCTACGTACTCGAGTTTCAGATAGTCAGTCAACAGACGCGAATATAAAACGTTTATTTCGAACGATAAAATATTAGGCAATGGTACTCCGTCTATGGCGTTTGGCACTGATTTTGATAACTGTATCCGAATATATACTCTCCTCGGTGCTCCGCTTAAAAAGCCTCGGTGCCGTCCTTCCGTACCGTGTTTTTGCTCACACCAACTTCGCACTAGCTTTGTAATACATACAGTTAATCGAGCTCTCGTTATTAAAATGGTGGTACTTTCTTTAGTACCCGATTATGTCTCAGCTCACGTTGGTACTTCAACGGGCTTTATTGCACAGTCAGACTTTCTCTAGTGCACAATCTGACACTCAATTTGCACAGTCTGACGTTTCACTTTCGTTGTGCACTTCGGCCACTACTTTTCGGTACTCTTGACAATGCCTAGCTAATACCTTAGTTCTTAAGTTAAGTTAAGGTTGCCTATGGCTTGACCTAGTCCTTATCTTTGAGTTATCAAAGCTATTGTTTAAGGGTTACACTTGAGCGGTAGTGGTTTAACTTTATCTGTTACGTTACTAAAGTTATGGTTTTAACACAACACACGCCCGGACGACGATGCACCACGCGATTATGTAATTACCTCAACCTAAGCCTTAGATTTACGCTAGTAGTGCCAGTTTATTAGACAGGCCGACACCGGACGGCTGCCAGATCACGATATTAAAACTGTACAGTAGCGGTCGACTACTATGCAGTTGAAGTTTACTCAGCGTATTCCCCCGGACGGATGACGATACTGATATTTAGGTAAAGTGCTCAAGTTTTTGTTCGTCCGAACCAATCCCCTTACTCACCCGGTTTTCTCAAGAATAATGCTTCCACGCCGACGACACCGGACGGCTGCCCGACGACGCAGTCACACTACTAATAATTTCGAGTCCCACCTGCACTCTCACCCGGGTTACCACTCACTCGACGCAAAGAGGGCCGAAATTTTTAAAGTATTACTAAACCTAGTACGATACTACTAACTACCGGTCCTACTATAATTATGGCCACTTCTTCTATTTTATAAGGGAAAATAATATTATTAACTAAAATAATAAACGAATTAAAAACACTTATTTGTGCAGCTACTCTGAGTACCAGACACCATAAGCTAGGTTAGGATCTCCCAGTCCTTCGCTAATCCCTATGAGTTTAGAGGATAATTCGCTTCACCACGCTTACTCTCGTTAAACCGCCTAAAAGTCTGCACCTTATTTGCGCTTCAGGTGTAATTTAAAGAATAAGCCACGCACGATGCAACGACAGACCCAACTATAGGCGTCTCCAAAGTCTACCTTGCTGATCCACTGGGCTAAGGGCTTAGTATAAGCGCCTTTCCAGTAGGACCGCAATATAAGGTAACCGTATACGATATACGTGTTGCTATCAGCCTCCGCTAACACTCCAGCATTGAAACCCGAGGGCATGCGCATAAATCCGTACGTAAACGGAAGATATAAACGCAACATTAGCTAAGTAATCAATAAAAATAAAACCAATGTCGCTAAGCTATATTCAATTAAGCATCGACGTCTCATCCATGTACTCCATGAAAACTAAAAGCAGACTGGAAACTAAAAGAGGAATTAACCTAACTATACATAGCTACTAAGAAAACAAATGGATTTTATGCTAATTAGGAAATAGAAAAAGAAAGTTTTAAAATTTTAGAATTTTATAAAACTTGAAATTCGGGGGAAACGTATAATAAAGGATTAAGTGGAAACCAAGAAAAATTGGGATTTTAGCCTAGGAAACCCCTGGGTAGCCTACGGGACCCTCGACACCCCTAGCAAAATCTCCAACCTACACATCATAATTATAATTGAATTAGCTAAGTAATATTTGGAGCATATTTATCAAAAAAGTTTAAATATGGTCTTCCCATCTGCCATTAGGCCTTTAATGCACTAATACGAGAAAAATACTTACATTTCGCTTCACAACCACAGCTTTATACAAAAAACACAACTCATTATGCTATTTCGCCACAAAGAAATAGTTTCCTTATTCTGCTTTTTACTACATTTGTTTGAATATGTCCACACCGAATGTTCTAACATCTTATAAATTGCAAAAAATTTGCTATTCGTTTCTAAAATATCTTGTGTAATCTTGTGAGATTTTGCTACATATGCTAGACAGTAATATTATCATTCTTCTTTACTTTTTGTTGTATTGTTTGTTTCTTTTTCAATTACCTTACAAGTCCAATTGTCACGAAAGTTAAGAATTCGCGACGTAGGTGCTGAATATACATATCAAACAATAAAGCTTCAAATGGAAATGTTCAGTATCTACTGAGAAACACTGTAAAAAACTGTGTGCTGTTCTAACGTTATAGACAGTGCCGTTTTCTTGATAAAACCGCAAAACAGGACCTACTTTTCTTGTTAAAGTAAATTTCTGAAGTCATACGATAAACAGAGTCAAAGGCAAATTAGCAAGCGGACCTCGGGCGTTATTCCGTGTGCAGTATCAACATCCGCAAAGCACCCAGCCGAACACATCGTCACAGATACAGACAGCACTGCTAAATTCCGTTATAATAACTCGTTGACCGAACTAATAAAAAGTTGAGTTCGATGGGAGCGGTTTACTCTGAATACTGCCTCAAAGCGCCACGTGTCCGCCATTGGCGAATTATATTGACAACCAGTGGTATTATGATCGCAAAAAATAATTTTTGCTCAGCGTTTGCTTCGAGTTTTCACATAATCCTTCCGCAACAAATTTTATAAATCGGACAAGCCCACACATCTAAAGCGCCGTAGAGCTCCAATTACAGGCGCTACATGGCACCATCCAAGCATCAAACCTGAAGACTTCAGCTGTAGAACCGATTCGACATGCTAAAACTTCCATTTCGACATGCATTTCTAAAACACGATAAATAAGCGATGTAACCTCACAAGAAAATAAATGGACCCGGACGTTCGTAAAAGCTAGGGATGCTGGACAAGACGGCCAACGGGACGTATAATATAATGTTATAGAAGTATAGTTGACAACAGAAATCATTGTAGTTCTCAGAACTGGACTTGTTAGTTCTACTGACATCTGAATAATAGAAATATAATAAATGTGCTCAAATTAAGCTTAGGCTTAGCGTTTGTCTTATATACGGTTCTAAAGCTTAGGCTAACGCCATACATGCTGCTAATAGAAGGAGATGGGGATGGTCCCTTCCCTGAAGCTCAGTTCTTACATTCCGCGCGTTGCCGTTCGCCTCCACCTGGAACGTATCTTAAATCCCCTCAACCTCCCTCCACCCTGTCCCCGTGCCAAATACGCGCCAAAATTTCTGCTAAAAATAGTCAAACAATGGGGAAAAAGAGCAAAAGTTGGGCGAACTTGAGAAAATTGTGGGAAAATTGGTAAATTTTAGTGGAAAATTGATACAAATGAGTGCAAAAATTTTTGAAATTTCAGTTCCAAAAAATTTCAAAATTTATCCTAACCTGAAGACCTCCCCCAATCCGCCTATCGGCAGATCTCCTTCCTGTCGACGAGCCCCCCGAAGCACCCACTATCGCCCTGGGAATTCGGACCTCGCCCTTGTACTGCTAAGGCTTAAATTATCTATTACGAGAACAGCATGACACATGCACTAGCATTACGCTAACACGCCTAAGAATTGCGTTGGCTCACAAAATTATCGCATTTTTAAAAATTAACCACAGAAACTTGGTAGTTAATTTTTTGAAATACAAACACTCCGGTGGTTAGAAACTTATACCTGAGTAACATTAGTACTTTATGGACGACACTCAAACAAGTTTTCCTTAGTACCAGTACATATTTCCAAACATTTTTACAGTTACCTATAATCAGCACCCCAACTTAGTAACTCTCATTTTAGTCGCCGCCTGTTAAGGACATATAGTGGTTTATTTGAAAATTTTGGCGCGCTGCCAAATCAAATCTCAATAAAATGTATATCTTTCTATAGAGCAAAGCGATGTGTTATAATAGCTTGCTCTTTTTATCTGTGATAACAAAACTTACCTAAAAATAGTAATAAACTTGTTTGTATATTAATGTCACTATTTTGGCTAGGGATATATTTCAAAACGATAATTTCACATAGGAGGAAAACTGGGTGTAAGCTACATATAGGTGTGAACAAAATATTGGTTGCTTATCTGGAGCATGTTCGGAAGGTTAAATATACCGGTGTTCCTTTACAGGATCATTCATAAAAGGGCGTGCTCACTTAAATTATGTTCACGACTTTAGAACCATTACTTGGGCCGGAGAAAGTGTTAAGGCGCTTCCGCTGAGGAGGGAGTCGTACGCCTCAGGCAAATATATCCCTATGAGCAAGTATGTTCCATACTGTACATAAATGTTTATTAAATATATACAATACACCACGATATTAGTCGGTCATTGCTTTTGTATTAGTTGTCCTAACATGTCATAGCATTACAGTGCAGTTCGCATGGAGTAGCTTCGAACTTATTTGAATATAGTGTCATAATTTTGGTGAACAGCCGTTAGCGAGATATTCGCAAGGAGCTGAAGACTTTGAGTGCTCTTTTGTTGTAAATAAATTTTGTACTTCCCGGAATGAACTTCAGTGTATAGTGGACGTAGTTTCGCTGTGCTCTGACACGAACTAAAGACAAAATTGATACATATACAATAATGCAGTTGCTTATTTTGAAAATAAATGTTCGGACTCGGATAAAGGATTTTCTGCCACAACAACGCAAAATTCCTATAATGTGAGTTTATTACATACATATTTAATTAGCTTCCCTTGGGTTCAGGTAATTTCGTATTAAATAGTTTTTTACGATTTTTATCATTTTTCAGATTTTTTCCGCCTCCTACCACACATTCCAAAGAAAATATAGATATCAGGTCGGAGGGCGAAGCTAAATTACCTCAACTTAGCTGAAGGGTTGAAGTAACGTGATCGCGAACATGAACTAGGAAGGATCAAGTGGACGAGATGTGGCACCAGGTTCAGGAAACGTGTAGCGCCAAAATAATGAGAGGGAGTATGGACCGGGGTGGTGTCACGAACGGCGGGGAGACCAAATATGGCAGGTATCTCCTCCCACACCATGGATATTACAGTTGTTATAGGCATATATTATGAAAATTTTTTACTCTTCATTACATTTTAGAAAAAACCTTAGCGGCGTTTCGAATTGTCGGGCGGCGCGTGAGAACAAATTGAGCGAGTGTCTATAACTTGAAATTTATATTTATAATTTTTACCTGCGCTATGCAATTTTGTTGGTGATTAGCTTTATACAGTTGCTACAGGATTCTCTACACCAGTGCTTAATATCAAATTATAAAAATAAAGTTTGAAATCATTTAAGCCACAAATCTCATGAATTGCAAGAATCGTTTGCTTTTTGCGTGGAAATTTGGTCCCACTATAATAACTTGATCCATATGTTGAAGTTAAACCAAGCCTATATCAGCAAAATAGTTCAGAGAGTGCGCTTAATAAATATGAAATGACTGTACCAAGTTAGATTGAAAAATAAACCTGCATACATTGCCGTCCATAATGACAGACTCTTACCGGCCTATTAACATGCAACTTCGAAAAATGTACAACGTCGTTTAAATGCCCGATTAAGCTCACAAGTGCCGTAAAGTAATGCTATGCTTCATATATTCATTCGTTTTATATTGATATTTTATATGTAAAATTCCTTTGTCCTGTGACATCCTAAGATAATTTCTGCCAATAAGTGTTCTCTCAGCGCGCAATATACAATTTTTTTTGCTTTTTGATTCCAGACGCACGGCTCCTACATCCTTCAATCAAACCAAAATAATGCAGCGTTTAAGTTATAAAGGATCCCATGTGAATAACATTTGGCTTCCCTGGATGTTTCTGCCACCATTCATTGTAGTCTTGGACACCATACTGTTGCTTAATATTATTTTAATACAACATACATAGGCAGTGTAGTGTCAGTAATAGTATGGTGTAGATTGCAGCTTAAAAATTTTCAAAAGGTTATACGGTGTCAGCTGCACCATGCTGTTATTTACACACAATATCTTATGTGTTTGTGTTTCATGTCTTTGTCACCATCAGTAAAAGCAGTAGTTAGATTTAGACACTATAGTTATGTTGACGGCGTCTCATATACCATCTCTTCTACTATATGGTGTAGGTATGTACTGTATATCACTGGCTGGTATGATGTAAAGTATTTGCAGAAAAAACTTTCATACAGAGGGTCTTTTGTAACGTAAGCGCCGCGCAAACTTCTTGACGGATAGTAGCTTTGATACAGTAATGATTTAATTACTGCGACATTACGGTGCATCGAGCCATATACAATCCAATATTTTTCAATCGAAATGTAATATTTGCGTCTCAAAATTTCTTCAAATTTAATTAACTTTATGGAATTCTTGGCTAGTTTTGGGCTAGCATGTGAAATGGCAATACTGTAAGGTTTTTCCGGGTTACCATTCTAAAACTGATTTTAAAAATCTCCCTGCACATTGAAAGGAACCACACTAGCCACTACGCTATTTAGGGCATGTTGAGTGACTCCTTGAGGAACCTCGCAATGCGGGCGAGTAACGATGCATGTGCAACCGCATGCCGCACGCTTAACTCGGTTAACAAAAGTTTCGCAATATACACTGCGATAAATGTGTCATTTTATGCACGAAAGGGTTGACCGAGCGATGGGCTTAATATTGACATAAATCTTTGGATTTCCGTAGAAGTAGCAGTATTGTTTCGGTCTTCCACTAGGAAAAAGGAATATATCGCTTAACGGCGCAGATGAAGATTACATTTTTCCCTTCAATTAAGGCTTGACTGTGGTTTTGTATTATATCTTGACCTTATTGTGAGGATACATGAATGTTTTTGGGATACAGATTGTTTCTGACATTACTTTAGATTAGTCTTTCTTAGTATATAGATTTTATAAACACTCACCTAAAAGCAATTTAGCTGAGAATTTATCCACAGCTGGGACGACAAACGATACAGTCCCTCAAATATACAATAGCTGTATTGCGGCAAATCGTTGGCGCTTGTTGCTTTCTATATTAGTAGCGATTATACGCCGATAATGTTTGCGTTTATAAGTAGCGTTATTAGTCTGTTTGCTTTGCGAGGTTCCTTAAAGAACCGAGCAACATTTAGTGGATAGCGTACGCCATATTCACCAGTTCAACCAAGGCTCGGTCCCTGGAAACTTTAGTTTGGCAAACATTGCACGGTACACAAAGTATTTCGGACGCTAAAATTTAATCAAAATTTAGCCCATGGCTTAATCAACCGTTTAACGTGCACCGTGCACAAATGTGTACAGCCGAGATTGTGAACTGTTGCGTTGACTGGTAATTAGCGCATAATGTCAGATTGCACGTGCATTGTTATGCGTTTGCTTCGCGAAGTTCCAGCAGCAGCTTCTAGACAGCTCTGCGTTAGCGTACGCCACTTTAACCCGTTCAACCCTGGTCGACCCTGGTTCCGGCTTGATTTTGTCAAACGTGAACACAGCGCTCGCGATTGAAATCTAACCATTTTGTGTTGGCGGCAATTCAAGTAAAATTACCCCAATTTTTGAGACCGAAAACTTGTATAATTCAAATTAAACCGATTTTGTTCGCTAGCACCGGAGTAAACTATAGCATCGATTTGATTGTAACATAAATTTTGCATTATATTTGTTCGCGAACACTGAATAATCAAGATTTGTATGATTAGGCATTAGCGAACTGAATTTCTGCAAATTGAAAACATCGAAATTCTGTTCGAACACAAAGTCTAATTTCTGGCAATTGAATTTGATTTAGTTAATTTTCGGTTAGCGAAAAACCGAATTAAATTCAGCCTTTTTTCGTAACAAGGGTTTTCGATTTGATATCGGTATAAAATAGGATGTATCAGCTTTGCGGTCTACGATTGATCACTAATGCACATTAATTTAACAATACAGATATTATATATACTTATATAATTGTATGATATTGCAGGACAGGATATAAAATACTTTGCATGTTGGCTATGGACAATTACACCGAAAAATGTTGTTTCCTTGATCCAGTTCACTTTTCAATCCAACTGTCACTGCTGACCAACGGGATTCGAAGCCGCGCCATTAACGGTAGAAAATTGCTAACTGACGAGCCGTAGCCCGGAAATTGGTAACTGTGATGCTGTTATAATTTTTGGCCAGCCTGCCGATGAATCGTAACAGCAGACGATTTAAGGGCTGGTTGACGGCTAAAACTCTATTAACGACAGACAGACGGCTTTTCCGGCCGTTGACCAACACTAAAGACCCCGCTATTTGTCGTAGAATGTGAACTCACGAATTTCAAATACGAATATCCAGATTTGGCAAGAAAGTGAATGTGAAAAATATACAATACATAATGATGCCTAGTGCTGTAATATCGTTACAATTTATAGGCAAAACTGTTTTCTAAACTTTGGTTCGTCAGTTACATATATATGACATGACATTTGCATTTAAACGCTAAATTATATGCAGCCTTGAGCTCTCAGTCACATTTTATAATAGTCGAATATGATATACAAGGTTTTATAAAATTTATTCTATAAACAATGCAAATTATAAAGATTGTTTCCAAAAAACAGATGACAAAACAGAAGAACTCGCTGAAGAAGAATTGCGTTAACAAGTTTCTATACACACAATGCAGAGAAGCGGTTTTGAAACGGCACTCCGCTGGAAGACAGTTACGTCGAACGTATTATTTGGCGTATCAGTGTCATAGTGTGACGGTCAAAGCTATGCGCCACCGGATAACATATTAAGCAATCCAAAGCGAAACTTCTATCCGTGCATAGCTGCTCCAGGGTTTGAACATAGAAATAGATATGACATTTTTTAAACGCAGAGTACGTTACCGCAATCCTCATGTGTTTTAAAACGTTGCATTTACTGATCAGAACAACTTATTTGAAGCTTCATTTGATCAGTACGATTTTATGTACGCCTTAATATGCGCCAATTCAAACATATTTGTATATAACAGGGCTATCATTTTATGGCACAAAACAAATGTGACAATTTTTGACTCAGTATGAGCTTAAAATTTTGTGACTCTAAAAATTTTTGAACCAATATGCCTCGACATGTTAAGCATAACAGGAAGCCGTTTAATGAGTCCGCAAAAGCTACTAGGTAATTGGGATCAAATTTATGCAGTGTTCACATTATAAGTTGCCCGCCATGTAAATGTTTTGTCCACGCACAGCTTGCCCAACACCAGCAACGGTATGGTGTTCAGTACACCATCACTATGTTTGAAATAATTTATATGGTGTGCACGACACCGTTTACATTTCTGCATAGTGCCATACATGCAGTCAAATCCTATTCAATGAACGCTACAGTCTGTAGAGAATGATTATATTTTGTTGTTTCGCATTATAAACATGCCGTGTAGCTAAATTATTGCGCTGGCACCTCATACGGCACTATTAATGATAGGGTGCACTGAATAGATGTTCTGGAAACTCAAAGTGAGGCTGACAAATGTTATGCGCTCGTTACTGAACAAAATTTTAACTATAATGTTCACTAAGAGTAAAAGCGTAGAAGCTATATATACTATGTTGCTCAATTTTGTAGCATTTAGCCTAAAATTTGCTTTCTGTGCAACTAAGTGCTTGATTAACTTCAAGGTAGTTACACATCAGTCTTCGCGCTTAAACGATACCTACGAATTAAATTTTGTCAATTGCAGCAAAAACGAGATATAAGTCACATCACGATTCACGAAAGAAAAAACAAGGGAAGACGAAACTCATCCAATAATTTTTTAGTAATATATGTATTACACAAAAAATAGTTATACGATTCTTACAGTTTTAAAGTTCTAGCAAAAAGTTCAGTAAATTTTTTATGCTCCACGCTTGTATTTCTAACTAGCTATTGCATCAAAATTTCTATTACAGTACGACTAACTCAACTGCTTTGACGTGTCATTTTTTGTATTTTGAATGATAAGCAACATAGCAAAGTTTATAGTTACAGTGAGTACATTTTAGCTAGAATTTACATTTAGGAATAATTTTCAGCCAAACCTGAGTCATCGTGATCGATTTCTAAAGGTGGCGCGTTCACATGTCAAACTTTTTGCTCAAGTTTTGATCTAAATATGATCAAAATTTGATTATTTTATTTGTAACATAAAACACCTTTATCGCAGCGGTGCTATGAAGTTGCGTCAAATTTTGAGCTAAAAAACCATCAGGTGCTATTGCTTGCGCTGGGTTGGCTAAAGCAATATGGTAGAAAAGTTCGAACAGTGTTCGTACGTCAAATTCACTAAAATTGCAAAAATCCTGTAAAGTTTGATAAAAATTTGATCAAAATTTCAGCTGAAAGTTTAAACAAAATATTTTACGTCTAAAGACGTACAAACGCTCCTTAGATAAATATACAATATTAAAAATTATTCCTGCTTGTAACGGGATAAATGAATACAAAACAGTTTACTCGGCTATTACGTATATATATTGCGAAAGTCTTGCTGAAATTCTCTTCAGAACATTTGGTCTCGGATCACTTTAATGCCGCAGATTGCAATTTGGTAAATGGCTAGAACTATAGTTACAAAAAATGATGTATTCTTATATTTGCTTCAAGCTCATAATACTCTACTTCAAATGTTTGAATTCGAGATTTTAAATTATAAAAATTCTCTTACAAAATTATTAAATATGAGTGAAATTGCTAAGAATACATTAGCTGTTTACATGTACAGTAAAAGCTGTTGTAAGCCTAAGCTCTCCGCAAACAGTGTGTAAACAACATTGAAAAATTCCCTGTTGTACCAAAAATAATATGTTAAAAAGCGTCATTAGCAAAAGAAATATATTTTTCTTTGCTTCTCGTGCTTCAGCTGTGCATTATTAGAGAAAAATAAAGTTGGTTACAATATATAAAACTCGTTTACCCAGAAAA
>JASANE010027493.1:0-44565 GCA_030248225.1 Trileptium ribeirensis
AACGGGCCGGAACGGGCCTGTTACACATCTAGATAAAGCGTAAACAACATGGAATTAGCATCTCCTCTATCTACATAAAAGCATTTATATATTACACAGGAATTTAAACGGTAGTTTAATTAAGACAAGTTCCATATAAACAAGAAATAAAAATGTACCTCGCCAGCGCCAAAGAAGAGATATTTGTTATCAGATAGCGGTCTGCCAGTTAGTCTATTTGCTGCAAGAAGCCCTGCGACAGCAACCGCAGCAGTGCCTAAAATACAATGAAACAGTTTCGTCATGGAGATATTGTTACACTATCGGAAAATTTGTTGCAAGCAATGTTTCCACTCTACAACACTATGCGGACAATTACAAACCCTTAACGGCGTAGATTATAATACTGCGTCCGCCCGATAATCTAATATATGTTTGCTAGGATTTTAACAAAAAAATTGTTTGGGTGAGTTAATGGTCTAGTGTTCATGTCAGAAAATTGAATGACATCTGTGCGGTTGATCTGATGTTAGGCAGAAATATAATACTCAGAAATATTGCTGTCTACAAGCATTTAATGTATTGAGCGCGACAACAAGACGATTTTGCTACCTTAAATCTAAACAACAAACTTAGATAACATCAATGCTTTCTTAGTTTCACATGTAGCCGCGATTAAAAATATCTGCTTAGTTCAAAATATATTTTTATCTGCGTTCGCTTGATAAAGGTGGAATTGTAATTGCATTATTATGTTCTGTAGGAATGTCATGACGTTCCGTTTTGCGATGATTTTTGTTAATAACAGTCGGTTTCATCCAAAAGATAATGGCTATTTGTTATTGCATCATATTTCAAAAACTTGGCGGCTTCATATAACAAATAGCTCTGAAAAGATTTCATTTGATACTAGGTATATAAAGTAGAACGAGGTTAAAATTGCACAATGAAGCTAATACGAGCTGCGTAACTTCATGAAAATATAGCAAAATTCATATTGTGTAATATCAATGCAGCCAATTAGATTGCAGCTGTGTTTCGTAACGAAAATAAAACTCATTTTGGAATTTATGGAAAAATTATAAAAGGCAAATTTCTGACGACGGCATAGCTTTTAGCCACATTACATCGGTTGTGTTGCCACACTACATTGGTTCTTGGTTATTAAAAGAAGTAACTTAATAGCAAGATATGTGGCTTAGCAGCAATTGGTGGATGTCGTTGAATTTCTTCTCAGTGATGCGGTTATAGTTTTATGTATAAAAGTACGCGAATTTACACTATCTGCAAAAACTTCTGCGCGATAGGAGAAAAACAACTACAAATTTAGTTGTTCTCGTTAAAAACTTTGAAGAGCATCAACCAGTTTGGCTCAAATTTTCGCAGCATTAAATCACATTCAGTCAGTCTTTATCCGTGTAGACCACTGTAAATCACAGTTATATGTATGGGCTATGTCAATAATAAACTCCTTTATTTATTCTTCTATGTTACTCAAAATTATTTGTACAATGTCGCTCCACATAATTCCACATAATTGTTCATAGTGCAGTTGGATAGATAATTCGTTAAATTAGAATATAATTAAGCCACATTTTACGATTTTTACAAATTTTATATTTTGCACAAATAGATTAGTTGTTTTTTCAAGCATTTGTCATACAAAAGGTTATACTGTGTAGTTTTTGACCACAGTGTTATTCCTCCCCAAGAAATTATTAAATTTCTGGTTCAACGCTATGTTGTTTTTAGGTCATTTCTAAACATAACAGTAATGTAGGATTTATATTGATGGTTGTATGATAACTAGTGATGTGACGCGCATAATGTCCATAATTCGGTATAACATGCTGATTAATAGATAGAAAAAGCATTGTGTCTGCGCATTTAAGTGAATTAGTGTGACAAATCCATATCCAGTGTTCTAGGATTAGTCAGCTTCATTTGTTATGTTTTTGTGTAGCTATGTTTGTAAACTATTCGTTAAAACATATGTGGTGCCAACAATAACGCACATAATGATAGATATTTATTTGATAGGAAGCGACCCAGTTCCCATTTCAATCACGATCGACGAATTTAGCAGCTGCGGTGACGCTTAAATTTCAGGACAGTAAAGCCTCAAAATAGGCTAAACGTTGAGCTGCTTGGAAATAATTTTGCGAATAGCATTGTATTTCAATTGGATATTAATTGTCCATGTGAACGAGAAACTATGCACTTGTGACGTAGTGCATTCTGTGGGCACATTTTGCGGGTACGACAGCAAGTAACGTTTGTTAGCCGAAAATATTAATGTTTGCGTGTGCCTACTTTATATTGTATTAGCGAACCCATCGATCGGCGTACAATGTAACGTGTACAAACTGGAGACAACAAATCCTGAAGGCTGACGCTGTGATAAAAAGGAATTACCGGCTATCCCAATTTTTACCTTGGATATCGTCATTAAATGTGCAATAGTTGTTGCGATATTTTTCCAAAAGCCGAAATGCGTTATGATTTGCGAAATCTTCAAACTGAATCAAAAGCTCTTTGCCGTACCTGAAAAAAAGCTTTTAAAATATAACAGTAACTGTATAGAGAATAGATGTTTACTAAAGAGGAATAGAATATATTTGATGCTTTTCCACTGAGGCTAATCAATGGTACGGTGCCTGTATGAGGTCGCGTTTCAGCTGGATTAAAGTGTAGGTTTTTGTATAGTTTTTGTTAAAATTTGGAATAAATGTTGAGGGGAACAGGATGAAACTTGAGAAGGGGACAGGACAAAACTAGAAATCTTGTCCCTCCCCTTTAAAACTGGAATAAATGACGAAAAATGGAAAGCGTCATCACGTAGTGTAGCATGAGCCTCACCCTCTTCTTCAATAGTTTATCGCGAACTCTTAGTACTATTTTATTTAAAGACATACTAGGCAAAATAGACGCATAAAATTTTCGGTTGCTCTGACCGGTTTCTGTAGTATTGACAGCAATTTCCGATGTATCAGAGACGTTCAGAAAATTAGTAACAAATAGCGACAGTGAAGAATCTTGTAAATAAAACAACAAAAATTTCCTCATGAAGAGCTATACATAAATTATATGAAACGTGACAAAGAAACATGACACCACAACTATTGTGATTTTAGTGACACAATAAATGTGATATACGCGGAGAGAGCAGATGTAGAGAGTGACAGGATGCATTTAGCGCATGCTTGATGAGGTATTTTATACTCAGTGTCTGCTTTTTCTTTTTGCCTTGTGATATTGCTGGTCGATTTGGACGTCTCTGTACTAATTACAAAACGACTGCATGTTAGCGTAGAAACTTACATTGAAAATTAATTTACATAAAACACAGTAACTTATATTAAGTATACGACACTGAATAGTTTATTTTCTGCATATTTTTGTTTTATGTTTGGCCTTTGACTAAAAAGCGCAGAAGCAGGATGTTAGGCGTGAATGTTAGCTTTCATCAAAATAACAAAATTTTCTTCAAACTTGTCTGCTCATCGCTTATGGGAATTGAGCCTGATTTTAAATTTGCAAATTTATAAATATTAGAATGATTATAAGATTGCATAAAATGAACGGATTTTATAAACACCACATGGCCCATATAAAAGTGTAATTTCATCACATTTAAGCTTCATAAGACAATATTCTTTTCTGTCAACTTTGTCAGCGTTACTATACAAAAGTGGACCAAATGATAACACAGTATTTATTACCGATGGGTTTACCCTATGTAATGGCACCACTAATTGTTCCTGTGCTGCTGCGTAATCTTTGAATACACCAAAGAACTGCTGCATCAATATTTATGTTTTTGCAGGGATTAAACAATCTAGACAGACGCATGGGCTAGGATTTAAAGGGCGACTCCAATCTTGTTTCCAACAGTGTAGTGGTTTTATATCGATTTTGTAGGCTCTAACCGCGAAATTCTGGTAGGCAACTGTCCGTGTTTCAGCCTGTCACGTTAGTCCGGTTTATTGCTATTAATTACTTTTTATCAGCTCTAAATTATTAAGAGTAGAATGTCTGCTGCGATTCAAACCTCTTTGTGGTAAACTCGCACCACAATTCAAACAACCCGCAATGAAATGCAGGACATGATTGTTTAAATCTGGCGAGTAGTCTAGAGCGCTGTCCTGTACCACCAGTCCAGAAGATGGGTGGTCAAGACATTCCGGCATCTAAATTTTACATTTGGAGTCGTCTTTGGTTCCAACCAAACAAATGATGCTCCTAACATATAATAGCATTATGGGACTAGCTTGGCACTAAGACAATCTGATCGAAATCCTTGCAAGTTTATTCATTTTATGCGAGTTGATAAACGATGAATTTATATACCAAACTCGAGACTACACAGGGTCACATATGTTAACGAGCAGAATTATAGAATCACAGATCACAATATAACAGGCATCGGGTTGAACATATGACCACGAAATTGTACAAACCCAACTATCCATGCCGAGCATCTAGTTTCTGCGTTTTTGATACAATGTTCCATTTGGTTTACAACTAAAAATTCCACAGAATATTCTATTTTCACTCTCAACATTATCGGTATCGAAGGAGTCGGACAGTGTATCATAGTATCCGTTGTATAAACTTTCAAAGATAGCCTAAAATCATTCGGAACCAATAGGGCACTATAGGGAACTGTTGCAAGAATCGAGTTTACCTCGCAGTTAAAGCCTTCATTACGTTATCAATAAACTCGTCATAACGCTCGCCAGTTACGCGTCGATGGCGACAGCCAGTATAAAATGCATCGTCAAGCAACGACTAAAGTAAATTGATAATAGTGACGCGAAAATGACTTGAAACAAATGTGGCTTAGTCTGTGCTAAATGAACAGTTCCGAAGTTATAAATTTGTCTTCATAACTCCATTTCAGATTTCTGCCAAAACGATACACCAGCAGTGCATTAAAGGCAATGTTGCAGCCATTTTCAGTACATTTCAAAAATCAAGGAGACTGTATGTTGTTATCTCATGTTCAAAAAAGAAAATCTTAAACTTTACAAATCCTCATTTTCACGAAAATGTTGTATTTCAAGTATCATTTTGCATGATGTATACCCTTGCGGTTGCAGTAGTGGATGGATATAACATATGCCATTGCTTTATCGTACATTTTCAGTACATTTCAAAAATCTAGGAGACTGTATGTTGTTTTCTCATGAACAAAAAGAAAAAATCTTAAAATTTACAAATCCTCATTTTCACGAAAATGTTGTATTTCAAGTATCATTTTGCATGATGTATACCCTTGCGGTTGCAGTAGTGGATGGATATAACATATGCCATTGCTTTATCGTATTGCGCAAACCCAAAAGCCACAGTCTCATCCCAGAACTCCACGTGTAACTAAATGAAAAAATGTTTTTTATTCCCAATTTGAGCATTTTTATACGCCTAAAGAGGGGTAATAACATAACCACTGATGATTCACGATAGAACAATGAAACACAGAAGCGCTTAATTGATTACCACCAACAAGTAATACACTCAGTCAAACTTTTTATCTTCAGGGGTATTTTTAAAATTTGAGCCATAGGTCAAAAACAGATGATTTGACAAATAAACTTCGGTGGGCAAATGTGTTCAAAGTTGAGGGATTTCACATATTAACCTTGTTTTTCGACCTGGGGCCACGGGGAAAGTTCAAACTTAAAATTGAAAATCCAATATGCCAAAATCACAAATGTTTTCAATATGTATTGGTTTTGTGAGATTTTGGCATACAATTCTTGGACCATCACAAACATGAATAAAAGCGCACAAATAAATTCTATCACACGTCGAATAAAAATGCGAAAATTCACATACTTAGTGGCGAGTTAAGGCAGGCAAACAAACTAAGAAATTTTGCCATATTAACAACATTTTGTGCTATCGACTGTAAGTGTGTGAGTTGCTCTTGACGTCTTTAAGACTGTTGAAAAAGTTTTTAGCCAGTCCTGTGATCTAATTCCGTACAATGTTTTGCCCTCTGGCTTCAAATGCAATGAAAATTACATAAGTATATCTAACAAGTGATATATCTACTTTAGAGGTCCGCCCCTTCTTTCCGGAAAGCTATAACCGCCACCGGGGTACAAATCATCAAACCAGCTAATGCACGAGATTCAACGGTCCCAGCTTACATACCTGACATATAAATTACAAGAATCGATCTAGTTGTCCAACTGATGACCGAATCATTTATTACATGAATTTAACAAGATTTGACAATTTTAATATGACGTCAGACCGATACCTTTGACAGTTGCGCTGTACTAACACATTACATTTAAGCTTGCAATAGATTTAGACTTTCCTTCTTAAACAAACGTGTATTTCGCTCAGTTGCATGCTGAGCGACAAACACCAAACGCATGCTGAGCGACAAACTCGGTTAATGCATCGCGTTGGTTATGCACGCGCAAACAAATGTGTCAATTTAAGTATTAACTGTTAATCGAGCGAGAGGCTATTTTTTGATTATCCCTTTCCTTCTTTAAACGAACGTGTATTTCGTACAGTCTTCAGCAAACTTTAATCTGAATGAATCATGGGTTGAATGAATCCTGGGACATTCCTGGGATGAAGGATCGTTTTGGTTTGAGCCTTGTACGCTAGCCACAACGCTATTTTGGAGCTGTTACTCGGTTCCTTAAGGAACCTTACAAATCTATCGAGCAGCACCGCACGCGCAAGCGCGCGCTGCACGGCAAATGCGGTAGTGCACCGCGTTGAAATGTACGCGCTTGCAAATGTGTCCATTTAAGGACTAAACGGTTGATACTGTTATTTTATACTTAATTTGCTATAAAAATATGCCATATAACACTATCGCGATAGAATATTGCCCCGAAAATTGTATCAGTTTTCGTAATGCACCAACAGCAGCGACCGTAGCTTAGTTTCAAGGCAAGCCATGCTACAATTATTACTTGGAAGATTATTTTTTAATAGTTAATTAATAACGGTGTAACGAATGTGGCTCTTTTACGTAATGTCTGTCACCAACCGTTAGTTAGTAGCCAAAACATTAAGCATAATTGTAACAAACTCGGCTGCATAAAAGTTAAGTTTGGATCCGGCTTTCAAAACACTATAAGTATTGTTCTGTTGGACAAATGGAAAACAGCAGCGTCTAAGTTTAGCAATTTATACCGATCCTTAGGGGTGCCCGTGGCCTGGCCACTGTGAAATTCAAGGATTTTCAAGAGGAATTTGGATCAAAATTCAAGAGTTCTCAAGGGTCGTTACTGATATTTTTTATTAAAAAAATTTCAAGGAACTACTTGAAAATGCATATGCGCAAGGCGGTGCTAAAACTACTATTAACTAAAACAAACCTGCACTCAGTCTTGTAAACCAGCCCACAAATATGACTCAGCCACATCAGGATACAATTTAGAGCCCATCCAAACCGGTTGGAATGAAGAAGTCATGGTACAATTACAATATATATCAGGGGGTATTATAAAACCTGAAACAAAAAAAATGGTAGGACAAGGTGGTTATATACATCATAGCGATGTAATCACCTTGTCCTGTCAGGTTTTTCTTGTTTCAATTAATAAATTAATATTATTATTTTTCCCAATGTTTCATAGTACTACGGACAGTCTTTGGTCTGAACCGGGACGCTGCATATCGTAGCGTGGGTTTCATAATCACTAGTCGAGAACGGACAGGCAATCTCGAAGTAAATTTTACAAAGAAATTTTGTGGCAAAATTAAATATTAAAGATGGAATTATTAAAACGGCACGAAGCACCGAATTTTTTCAACTTTTTGACGTTTTCTTGTCATCATCTTTCAATCATACACAATGATCTGCAAGTGGTTTCGTCAAATTCAAGGGTATTCAAGGGTAACTTTCTAATACAAGGGTTTTCAAGGACTTTCAAGGATTTTCAAGGGCGCGGACACCCCGTAAGTAACAATTTCGTAGCAAAGAAGAGCGTGTGAAAAAAAATGTCGCCGAAAAAAATTATTGCAAACTTAAATTTGTATTAAATCTAACTACTCGGTAGTTTCGAACCAAGTTATTCCCTATTGTTCTCCTCTGCAAACGAATTTACGTCTTATGTCACCATTTCTGTAAATGAATGTTTTGCGCATATCCTAAATTTTTTAAACTTTAGCAAATAAAGAAGATCATAGGACTTTCAACATTAGGGATGAGGTGCTAAGTACGGTGCCGAGAAAAAGGTGGAAAAAAGTTAAATATGGTCTCGAAATATAGCCGAGCGTCAAATTAATCGCCTACCAAGATAAATATTTGCTTTTATCAAAATTGATTAACGTACACTACACTGCGTCTTTCTTACTTCTAAGTTATAATTTGCTACAAAATTTCGCTTGTTAAACGACACAGTGGGATTTGCTACTAATCTCACATGTACGTCCGTCGCATTCAGGCCCGGCTCTAGGGTAGGGCTAACTGGGCTATAGCCCACAGGCCACCTTTGGGGACAGGCCATTTTTGGGCGACTGTATAAGTTTTAATGCCAATTTTCTAACAAAGGCTTAAATTTTTATCTAAGTCAGGCCATTCATGGATAGCGACCACCCAAGAATTGCTATGAAACTGTAACTCCAGGCCATAAATCCTTTAAAATGTCACAGTTTCGTAAGTGCATGGCACTAGCAGGCAACCATTTTACATTGTATCAAACGTAAGTCTCTTTGACCTATCGGCCCAATCACCTCATTGGTGGCTCAGTTCCAAGTGAATATGGTTCTCTTTTGCTCATTTCAGGATATTTAAGCCTGGTAACGCTTTGCGAATCATATTTTATTATTATTATTAAAGGCAAAGGTAAGAAACGACATGACATATAATTGGTATTTGTTAAAATGTATATTGGTCATAGTATTTGTGAAGTGTTTTCTGTGCCACAGTATAGAGAATTAGTGAATGTGAGCTAGTGGAACATACCAGTATCTGAAACGTTTTCGGCAAACAGGCCACATCAAACCATCAGCCCACAGGCCACAATGAGCTTGAGACGGCCCTGGTCGCATTTGTTGAATAACGCTTCGACGACATCGACAGACATTAAAAATTGGACCAACTGTTAATAGTTTAATTAATAAAGTTAATCAATTAATGCGCACTGAATTAATAAATAACTCTCAGTCAAAAATATCTCTTAAGTGGCACATCGTACGATACTGAGTCTGCGAAAAGTCTGTAACAATATAACTGCCTGGCGGCTGTGATAATAAACACTTTCAACATTTTGTTGGAAAAGCTAAACTAACCTCATTGTTCGTTCCAACGTCTAACATTATTGGTAAACACCAACTAGGTTGGATACGACCAAGTGCTACGTATAGTGCCAATTTCCCAACCGGAATTCCCATTCCATAGTTTCCAAGATCTCCTAAACCCAAAATGCGTTCACCGTCTGTCATCACAACCGCCTACAAACATAAAATTAAGCCGACTATATAGTATAGTGAAGATACAATTAATGCAGCTGGACAGGCTGGATACAATACTAAGATACATTTAATTAAAAATTATGGACGTCAAGGAAAAGCTCTGAGTTCAAAAGTGTTTATACCGTTGCTATTTAATGAATCTAAGAAAACGTTGCGCAGCTTCACTGTTACATATATAGCAAGCGGTATTTTGTGCAAACTTATTCCCATTGCAACGACATGTTATAAAGCATTGCATGTACTGACACCACCAACACAATTATCGCGTTCAGTAAAATGTTTTGCCAGTAAATCGTAGTCAACGACAAACGTATTCTCGTTTTTGATATACAGGGCCTCAGTTCATGTCTACCCCTCTCGAAGGATTCGCATCTCTCCGAGCACCCCTTAGGGGATCGACCCACCAACTACTCCCTAAACAGACGGGCCTTCGACATCTATGATATATAGGTTTATTAACGCATGCACCAACAAATATCAAAAGCCTGTAAAAACACTGGTTTAATAATCTTTGTTTTGGGACAAAACAAAAAACTCATTTCTTTGACCTGAGAATGGCTAACCTGATTTGATTGGCTCAAATTATCGCACTATGTGTATTTATTTGGTGAAATTCGTACTTAGTCTATCAAAGTTCTAGTTTAAAGGAATTAGCGATAACTGGCTTTCAGACGAATGTCAACTCAATTATTGCTTAACTCGAATTTTCATAGCTCATGTAACTTCAGACGTGTTCCATTAATATGATATACAAGAATTACGGCTTCTGCGAGGCAACAAAAGAATCGCATCCCATTTTGGGCAGCAACCTCTTTAATCGAATTATTTGGTATCACATCAGCATGGCTGTCAAGAGTCATGTGTACTTTCTTGTTACCAGACTGTTACGGACAAACCTACTTAAATATTCAGGACAAAATATGACATATTTTCACAAGAACTGTCTACACCAGGCGTATGTAGTTGCAGGCTGACTATCAATTCGGCTAGTAGCACTCTATGAAAACACAGCCTCATTCAATTTTGTTTAACTAAAACAGTTATCTTTATAAGAGAAGCATATGTATCAATCATAATGGATAAACTGGAATTAGCTACAAGATACATATCTAAATTCCGTTAGGTGGCTAACCAAGTATTTAGCCACTGAAGTACAGGTTTCACGCCAGGCTTTGCTTTAGCATAATATATTTTATAGTCATTACTCGTTCCTGCTTTCAAGAAAGTTCAGAAAGCGAATTCGCGCTATCGGAACTTTTCTTCAAGCGTTGTAAGACGTTGAATAAATACACACTTGGTATTTAGCGGGATAAATTTTTGATAAAATTTTCGAATTGCGCTTATCTATGTGCGTACGAAAATGAAGGGTTTTCTGCGCTCCATTTTCGAATGGTAAAGGGACTCTAGCGGTTAGGTTTCTAGAGTGTTGTAACAATGAAATTAGGAAGTGCAATGCAGTATAATTAGATAATGCAGAGTCTGACAAATGATGAAGACAAAACAAACACACGAAAACCTCATTATTACATAGAAACTGGTGAAAATATACACAGTTTTAAGTTAGCTTATGATTTACTATTGTAAGTGCAGCAATGTGTATCAGAATTGGGTGCATGATTAAATTAGATGTCTTATACGCCACCCATCATGTGCGATTATGGTGAAAAACAGAAAAGATCAGAATTTAATGAAGCAGTTATTAAAAATTATAGAATGCTACTAGGAAAAGGTTTGAGGTCTCGAAATATCTCATGCTATACCAAGTTATTGCATCAAGAGTAGCCATTTGACCTTCCCCTACCCACCGCTCCCCAAATGTCGTAAATGGGCCCTCGACTGTCGTAAGTCGGAACTTGAAGGTCATAACGGCGCTTCTGGTTGCATCTAAAATTTTTCGCAGCTTGACGATTATATCTTAAAAGATGGTTCACCGACGAAAATGAAACTAAGTTGAGATTTGCAAAAAGAAACTGACCATTGTTCTCACCAACAGAAACGTGTCACAGCAGTTTATAAATTGTCGTAAATTAATAATTCGATGTAAAACGCAAAGTTAACCCAAATAGTCGTACTTAGAGATACATAAGCATTTTAAAATCGAGGCGCGAACATTGAAAACGTGCACGCGAAACAACATAGAACATTGTTACAAAAGAGAGAGTTAAAAAGATTTATAATGTCAAACAAAAGAAAAATGTACCAAGCGGGCTCCGAACAAACAATCATATGGTTGCCAGTATAGCGCATGAATCATTTTGCCAAAGAGTACACACAAAGGGTGATTTTAAATAGCTATTTAAGTGAACGTTGAATTGTTATGCCGTAATATATACTACTAAAATAACCGTCTGCTCCTGTTGCTGCGGTGTAGATAGTTTTCATATTTTGTTCATTCCTTTAGTTCTAAATTTAGAACATATTTAAACAGACTTAGTTTAGTTTTCCTCATAACATTCGAACGCTTCGTTCGGCTCATTTTAAAATCATTTGTTCCGTCTCAGCGAGCCAAATCGAATGCACCAAACACGACATATTTGACAAGTTCAAATTTAAATATATTTTTAAAACTAAAGTACATGAAATATTCAATATTTTGTCTGAAATCATTAGCCAGCATCGTCAGTGAGCTCTAAATGCATCGATGAAAAAAATTTAATATTTTAAACTTTTATAAAGAAAATACAAGCTGAAAACAAGGAATCTGAAAACAAATAAGAAGCCAATTTTCTACATTAAAAATTCAGTATTTTAATTAAATTTGGGTGCTTTAAACATTCTAACATTCTGATGAGCTGTGTTATTTAAAACGTGCCAAAGCAAATTTACAAATAAATCTGATTTTTATGGGAGTTGTAAACACAAGCTAAGTATTAATAATTTCAAAAATCACACTAAATACAAAATCATCACAGAAATCACAAAATTGTTTTGTCTGTTTAATTAGTGATTAGAAGTAAAATAATATTTAGAAAGCTAATTTTCAACCGAAATACCATTGTTATGAATGGCCAAAGGCCATATGATTTAAACGTTTCTCAGGAATATCAGCACAAAATTTTTAATGCAAAATTTAAATTAGTTCTATCAAAAACGAAAGTTGGATTACTGATACGAACCAAAATCAAAAAAGTGCATTTCGACCTTGTGAGAGCAAAGTGGGAAATATTTCGAGCTTGTCAGAGCAAAGTGGGAAACTTGTCAGAGCAAAGTGGGAGTTTCCGTATATATTGATGGCAAGTTTTTCAAGTTATATTTTACAGCAAAGCAAAATTCGGGCTATAAAGATTGAAATCTTTCACACAGAACCTGTTTCCAAAAATTAAAGCCTTATTCTGAATAGCAATCGGAACTGGTGGTTGCATAATCTATTTGAATAATAACCAACATATCTGTATTTAAGCACAATTACGTCATGAAGACGTATATTGCGTCAGTAACGCCGAAATATACACAATTTTTGTGAGAGTTAAGTTTAGAGAACAAAGTAACAAACGAAAACGGAGGCCCAAGGTCTGGTCCGTAAATGCACTAGCACATATGGTCTTTGTGCCAGTTATTACAACCACGACAAGTGTCTTTTAGCTGTCCAACTGAATACAGTATAGTAACAGTACTATACGATACCTATATATATATAGAAGAGTGGTCGCGAAATATATTTGGATTAAGTGCAACACGTCTCTACTTCAGCGCAATTACGTCGCCAAGACGGTTCATACTGGGTTAGTAACACCGAAATATTCATAATTTTTGTGTGCGCTAAGAACAGTCTAAAAACAAAACAAAAAAACAAAACGAAGGCCAAAGGCTTGGTCCGTAAATGCACTGGCAAATACGGTTTTTGTGCTAGTTATTACAACTAAGGCAGCTGTGTTTAACTATCCGACTGTACACAATGTAGTCATAACAGTATTATACGACGTTTATATACAATATTGTGACAAAAATATTTTTCATACAATTAGTTTGTTAGCTCTTATGTTTTGTATATATCCAGCTACGTATAATTTTTTCTTAGAATCAAAGGGCGTATTTGAAGTTTACCCCTACTTTCCCATAGCATGTCGGTCGTCAGATTTGGCAGTTAATTTGACGTCGACTTCCAAGCCTAAAAATTATAGATTTAATATGATGAAAGATATAAACTTTCCAGTACCAATCTGCTGCAGAAAATAATGTTGATACATAGTTAACATCACGCTAGGTATAAATGCAGGGTTTGACAAAAGACGAAAACAAAGTCATAGCCTGAAGGCTGCGACAACATAGAATAGCAGAGTTCAGTAATTAGCCGTAAACAGAACATGCATTGAGGCAAAAATTTAGAGACACACTGACGGTAAGGATATGGGATTACGATTCCGAATGTAACTTGAAGCAATTATTACCGAATACAAAGTCAGTCAAGTCAGCCAGTTGTGCAAGAGTTACATTTTCGCGTGCTGCGTAATAATTTAACACAGTTAAACAATCTACATAGCATAAATTTGGCCTGCTGCTGCTGGTAACTCTACTGTCATGTATGTATGTCGCTTTTATATATTTTGTATATTTTTTATATATTTTGTATTGCTTTTGTATGCCAGATGGAATTTATATCATTTTAAAATCGCATGGGAAGTAAAAATTTATCAGAAATTACGTGGGTGCTATATATAACCCATAAATTTGAAAATTTGTTTCGCCAAATTTGATAAACCCTGTAATTTTCTAGGTGCTTGTCGTATTAAACAAAAGTTACCCAGTAATTTGGAAACTTAGGAGTATTAATAAATTAAACAAGTAATTTTCTAGGTGCAGGCAAGACCTAGTAATTTTAATTTTAAGAAACAAATTTCCTTTCTCCTTCAGCTTTAAAGTGGATCATATATTAAATTTAGGTTTGCAAAACTTTTCCACATTGTAAGTATATTAAGTATTTCAGCTGAGCAAATTTAAAATATGATTGAAGAGTATTCGCGAGCCAACGTTTAAAGGCGCGTTTACACGTTCAAAATTTTCGCTAAGAATTTGAGTCCAAGTTTTTGTTGAAATATTTTAGTTTAAACGTGAACGTGTGAACGTGCCATTAGAAAGCAATATAGAGTCTCCGTTGTTAGAAAGCATGGATATTCTACCAGTGGCGGACCCAGGATTTTCTGGTGGGGGGGATACCAAAAATTTTTGATGTAAAATCCCTGTGGGTATCAAAAACAAACAAGTTTTATTAAAGATGAAAAACGTTTTTCGTTTTTTTCGCTCCTTTTTTGTTTTTTGAAGCCAAAAAAATTTTTCCAAAAAATTCTGGTGGGGGATATATCCCCCCTATCCCCCCCTGGGTCCGCCCCTGTATTCTACATAAGTCATAAGCTATGTAATAAGTAAAATTGTGACCGTTTAAACAATGCCTCTATTCACGCACTTTATTATTAAAGGATGCACGAATATGCTCACGCCAAAAACAATTTGTGCACTTTTATTGAGGTAGTGGTACTGCGAACAACTTACCCTGTTTTGGCCTCAGTTCTACAAATTATACCTCTTATTACATTATGAATAATGATACGTTTTCTCTAACTACTTGGCCATATATATCTTATGCAGAATCCGTCTGTTTCTAAACATTTTTAGTCGCATTAGTGTGTTGATATTTTGAATTTATAATGAGAACTATAATTTTGACGCATCAAAAACGACGACATATAACTGAACAAAGTTTAAACGAACCCTGACATTTTGTTCAGGCCAATTTGCAAGTATATTATACAATCTATTGACGTCGGAATCGTGGATTGTTAGATATAGACCTCTGAAATATAACACTTAGTGTTTAATAAATATTAAGAATATTAATTATTAGTAGCCGTAGCAGCGGCAAAACCGCCAATTACTGAAGGGGGGCAGTAGGTTGGTAAGGTGCCAAATACTCCGTATCGTAACGCTATTTGTCTCTCTGGATCCGCCTTTGAGTTGTTGTAGTAATAGCTAAATGAAGGATTTCGAAGTGTGAAGTCAGTTGCGACAACGAACAGAGAATTTTAAGGATATAGATAATGCCACATTAAAAAATAATTAATAAGTCAAACTTTTACTGCAAACAAATGCCAGCAGAACCGAGTTCAAACTAACTAACATTAAAAAAACTGCCTACATTTCAGTGTATTTGGTTGTATTAAATATTTCAAAAATAATGAGTCAAATAGTAGAACGCTTTAGTACTTTCGCAGTTTGTTATTCTAGGACACGAAGCTTAATATATTTGATTTGAATGCACAAAATATATTGAATTGAGCATGGCCATTCAACAAAGCAATGTCCCCAGTGAAACTTAAATGTATGAAAACAAGAACAACTAATGAACAATATCCATGAGTCGCCGAATAGGCTTTTTATTCAAAGTGTCTTTCATTTTGTAATAATAAGTTTTTGAAATCAGTTTTTTTGACAATACAGCTAATTCATTTTGGGGGTATCAACAGAATACTAGGTAGCAAATCCTATAGAGAAGACGATAGTTATTTTTACTGTGGCATCTTTTACTTTAAATGACTATTAAATATAATCCAAATCGCCATTTCAAAATTATATTTTCTGGCTCTGTCATGTTTGTTATTTACTTCTAGATTTAAAGCATGAATTTTCAAGATGCATTTAGAATACTAGCAAATCCCAAAGGCAACAATTAATTCATGAAATATTTGGACAATTTAACCTTTAGAAGCGTAAAGTGAAATGCATGCTGTGGCGTTCCCGATATACTAAGCCAAAGTCTAAATCTTCACATCTTATTACGACTTAAACTAAACCCAAGTCAGCTTTGCTGCCACCCCAGAATCTCATCATTACGTTGTTCTTTTTTCGAAAGAAATTTAAAAAATGACGAGATAATTGGCCGATGCCATCTTTAGAGGAGATATGTTAGAAGGATAGAAAAATTATAAGCTTAGTGCGGAGTGTTCGGAAGTCGGCTGCATTTGACCTAGGCCTAGGCTTAGTCCATGTCTTATATAATATGCAAAACATTTACTAACTCTAACGCTTACTAGAGAACGGTATAGCATGCGTTTTACTTACGCCTATAAAGGTTATTGGCCAAATATTTGGTGATTCCACTGAATATAAATTTTTTCTTTCTTTATCCATGAAATATTTGCTAGTTGTCTATCAATACCAGCAACAGTGAATACAGTCACAAATATTCAATGGTTACTTTAGGTCCGATCATGTCGCACAGAAACGACTAACCAAAATAAATCAGTATTCAGTTTTCTCACCGTTTTCCAATATAAAACTGTACTGCATTCACCCAATTCTTCAATTAAACATGTGTGCTGTCTAATAATTCTATACTCACACATTTTTACTCTTGAGTTTACCCTATGTAATAACACCACACTAAATCGACAAATATTAATACAAATTTCAACCCTGTAATTCCTGGACTGAAACAAAAACGTAACCGCACAGTGTGTTCGCACCTTCGTACATTTAGTGAAAAATAAACGTTATAATAATTTTCATAAATTTAATTTATTTATGATTCTTATTATCATACCATGAATTGTGATAGGTTCTACAATATCAATATGGCTGTCCATTTTAACCATATTTATATCAGAAATTTCTTTACGATTGTTTGCTTATCCTAAACACCAAAATCGGCGAAAATTTTTTTCCTTAGTAAATGTACAATTTTAAATGCCATTCGAGCCGCATTGACAAGCTGAAATGAATAGTACCAAAACAGCTGAATTCATGCTTTCATTTAAATGCACACAGCTTTGTAGCCCATGCACCGACTGTGTTGATTTCGACACTATTCGACTCAGATCGCCAATGATGTTCGAATTAAATTAAAATTATACATTTACTGAAAAGAAATTCGTTTGGGGGCCGCCATAGACGAAAAGACATAGCAAGATTTGCTTAGATTTAGAACTAAAATTTAAATTTGCTTGGGTGCATTTCTATACTCGTACAAGCGTATACTTCAGCTATATTAATTCTACGAGCAAGCCACCTAAGGACTCCCCCAATGTAAAAGTTTGTGCTAAATTGGTTGCCTTACTAGCTAGTTACATAGGTAGTAGCAAAATCGGGCCGATATTACCGTGAAATGTAATGTCGTTTGATTCGTGCTCACGAACAGGCGGAAATGTGTCTGTAATATTCTAGTTGGAGACGCGTATTTTTTAAACACAATCTATAGAAAATAATTGACCAAATAACTTGATCGGTTGCTGAATTATTAGAGTTGCAAAAAAATTTCACGAGTGAACAATGTGTATATAATCTATTTTGATAATTTTTTGTTAAAACATCTAAATATATCTCTTATTTTGTGCATTTAATGGAGTATCCCAGTGTAAATTTCAAACTTTTCTAATATCAAACCCCACTTAGCTTCGTGTTAGAATTGACCATCCGTGCAATATATTGTGCTAAAAAGATAATTTTTAGTGAATACTATATCGCTTTGGGTTTAATAAATCTAAGCGTCATTAGATCACACAGTTGTGTTGCTGTGGTTATTTCCCTACAAAGACTTATGCTTATCATATAGTATGTGCTTAAATCTGGCCACTGGAAAAATCGAAATAATGCTGCTGTTATTATCACGATGATTTTACATTGGATAAATGGGTTTGGCAACGGTATTTTGGGTGCACAGAATATTTCCTTTAGATAAAAATAAAGATGTCGAGTAAATATCTTACTTTGGCTTTCTAAAAATGAAACCATACGCTTGGCACGCTTGTCCTACCGTCGGAGTATAAACAATTGGCATTAATTGTTCCACGTTTTCCATTATCACGCGATAAAACAGTTTTTCGTTACGATCCTAGAAAGGAGTAACCAGTGCTTTTATAGTTTCGTTATGGGCCCTAATAAGATGATTTTATTTTTAATTTATATTTCCACGCAAACTTCTATTTATGAGGTACCAACTGCTACCAATTAATTTAACGAAGCCTTTGTAAATTATATATAACTTACAAATACATTCCAATGCTAAAAGTGAAGTGATTAATATATATGGTGTCTATGCCGTATTTGGCTACAGTAACGAATCAAATCTCAAAGTCGTGCTTAGTGGTTGAACAATCCTTCCAAAGCAGAGTTTTCAATTCCAGGAAGGTGTGGGAATGTACTGGGATTCTTTATCTGGACTGACTTCATGGAGCCGGATGCGATACTAATCAAACTTTTCGGGTCGATGCTATAGTGGATTATAACACGAGTATTAATGCAGTCCAGTGGAAATGAACATTCATTTTTCACCACCATCGCCCATGATGGTCGCGTATAAGATATTTGATTTAGTTTATATGTGTTTCTGCATAAGCATATATTTCTAATACACAACGCATAGCTGCACTTAAATACAAACAAAACTAGCACTATGTTTATTCCTACGCTAATTCAGTATTATACTTAACTGAAAGTGAGTTTGAGTTAACGTTGTTTTTCCATTTTATCGACTATCCATGATTTGCTTATGCTGCATTGAGTTTGCTAACTTGGTTTTTCTAACTTATTTCCGGGGTAGTTCTGCAATGGTTGCTGGCTAATGACCTGATGGAGTAACCGTTATCGAGTGCATAGTCTGTTGTTGGTGTCATGTTGAAATTACAAATTGGTTCTGCTATGTGATATATAATTTGTACATTTTTATCGCGAAACCTAACTTTTTGTTAATGCACGTATTATTTTGACACTTTCAGTACATTACATCCCATCGGAATGTTATATTGTAATGTGACCAAGTCAATTTTTAGCCGGCAGATTTGGTATAATGCCACTAATATTTGCACTGCTGTTCCAATTCTGTGTTATGTTTATACGCTATTGTACTATTATCCGTACATGCTCTGCATAAATGCTAAGAACAAAAAGCTTTGTAGCATAGATGACATGTTAAAGTTCATTATAATGCTAAATTAATAAAACTTAATTATGGTTGTCTTTTGTGCCGCCTTGGAAAAAACATTACCATAATTATATGCAAATGATTACTGTGGGTATAAAAACTTTTCTTCTACATCTCAAAAATATTAGTTATTAAATTACTGGTAAATTTTATTAATCTTCGTAAGGACATTATTTTTCTTAGCTAGAGATCATTTTGATTTCTTTGAATGTTAAAGAACATATTTATAGAAAAATGATTACTGCGAATAAAAAGTTTTCTCCTTAGATTTCACAAATATTAGCTATTAAATTAAATGCATTGAAATTTTTAATTTTGTAAGGATATTATTCTGCTTAGCTAGTAATAATTTTGATTACTTTGAACTCCAAAAACATATTTATAGGAAGATTACTGCGGGTATAAAAATTTTCTTCCACATTTCACAAATATAAGTTATTAAATTACAGGCAGTGGTAAATTTTATTAATTTCCGTAAGGATATTGTTCTGCCTAGTTATTAATCATTTTGATTCCTTTGAAGGTTACGTAAGGATATTCTTCTATTTGATCAGTGATCATATTGATTCCATTGAACGTTAAAGAACATAGTTTAGGAAAATGATTGCTGCTGGTATAAAAAACTTTTCTTGTACATTTTACAAATATTATCTATTAAATTACAGGCACTGGTAAATTTTATTAACTTCCGTAAGGATATTCTTCTATTTAGTTCGTCATCATCTTGGTTCATTTGAACGTAAAAAAAAATTATAGGAAAATAACTGCTGCGGATATAAAAAATTCGTCTACATTTCACAAATATTAGCTATTAATTTACAGGCATGGGTAAATTTTATTAATTTCCCTAAAAATATTCTTCTACTTAGTTAGAGATCATTTTGATTTCTTTGAACGCTGAAGAACATATTTAAAGAACAATGATTACTGCGAATATCAAAAAACTTTTCTTCTACATTTCACAAATACTACCTATTAAATTACAGGCATTGGTAAATTTTGTTAACTATTCTAAGGATATTCTTCAGGAAAGTTAATGATCATTTTGATTGCTTTGAAAGTTAAAGAACGTATCTGTACAAAAATGATTATAATTTCAATTTCGATTCAGAGGCTGACCTTGTAGTTCTTGAGAAACACAGTTATATTGGAAATTTTTAGACAATAATACTTAGTAACGAACCACTAATATATCTAAATCAGTGTATTCACTTCAATTACAGTTTTCATTCTGTCATTCATGCTACCAAAATTCGATGATGAATTTTATAGCAGGGTATGACACTTGGTTTTACCCGTGGACACAGCCTTTTCCAATGACGTGGTCTTTTTTGGTTTACCACGCCCCCTTTGCCCGAATATCAGGTCACCAGAACTCATCAGATGAAAACAGCAATAAAAGAGCCATCTGTGATTGCTACTTTACTGGTTTGTACTATCAATTCATTATGACCACACCAAAAACCCACCACAAACTGTTGGCGATATAATATAGTACCAACATGTGTCGTATGGCGAAAACAAAAGCAAACACAAGTACAGTAAACAGTCGTAAGGCTGTGATATTGCCATCACTTATCGTCATTCCGTGCTAAAATGCTTGGAGCTTTTTGGAGCTTGGTGCTAACATGCTAAAACACATGTTTTGCTGTAAGCATTGCAATCTTTTCATATCCGTCCACTGTCGTCCGTGAACCCACCAAAAGAGGTGCCCGGCAGATGTCTTGTAAGTGGGTGCTGCTACGACGAAAGCGACACATCGAGTTGGGAATGTCAACAGTAGATTTAAATGAAGATTTAAATACTAAACTAATTGATGTTTGAATTATTTCGTTTATTGTAACTACATTTCCTAGGTATGCTGTATATATAAAGCTAATTTTGGCAGCACCCGTAAAAGCCAAAAGCCGAGTCAGGGGTCGCCAAAATAGTTTGCTGCTTCCAAACGATTGTTCGCACGCAAAAAAATTTTATAGTCTTAATACATATATAAAATATTTCGATACACCAATACTTCCTCAACCCACAGCTCGACTATGGAACAGCCAATATATTTTATTAGAGTATTTAAAACAAAACACGTTTTTGTAGGCAAAACTGAACATCGATTGAACGAAAGTGGTATAGTACAGTTGCCAGCTTTTAAGCAAATTGACTTATATTTCATCACTATGTCGTTTACACCCTGAGCCCAGAGATTACTGTGAATCCTATCCTCTCTGTTATAATAATAATATGATGAACACAGCGCAACAATTCTTTTAACATTATAGCTTTTTATAAAATGTGTTTAAACAAAAAATCTGATGTCACCTCTCTCTGAATCCACCTTTTCATATCATTACAAATGTTAACAAATAATCGATCCGTACTTGTAACGCACTAAGCTGTACATAACGTGCGAGATCATGCGGTGCTGCGTTAAGATTCGCCAGTACCCGCTTCGCTTGAGTATCTTGGTTGATAAAAACCGGCGGCAAGAGTCCGTGTATTCCAAGAGCTTGGCGTTCAGCAAGCGTAAATGCCATACCCTAGAACCAAAAATCAGTAGCTCTATTTGTTGAAATATTGTCCATTACGGTACTACATAAAATTTTACATTAGACTTTAAAACATTACATAGAACCATAACTGCAGATTATAATTATAAATTAAATCTAATTAAATTATCATGTTGAGGCAAAATGTAGAATCTATTATCATTTTTTATGTTATATTCAACTAAAAACTATAATTTACAGTACTTATGTATTAAATTATAGATAATTTATATTACTAAGATTATAATTTATATATAATCACAATATTAAAATTTACAGGATTATATTTAACTTGAAATATTAAATTTTGCTTCAAACTTTAAAACATTTTCCTTATATTTTACATCGATGTCAACTATTTCGTGCGTGCAAAGGTGTAAATTTCACACGGGTAGGGAGCATAGCTTAAATAATTTGAATTGGTTTAGTTTGTTATTCTGATTTTTTCTTTGAATTAACAAGATACGCAAACATATTGGAATCATTTATTTTTACAGGTATTCGAGAGCAACATCATTTATCAATGGAACTAACGCAGTACCTGAATAGAATATGAATGTAAGATTCCGGAATTTCGAAGACCATCGTTTAAAATTGAGCCGTTTTCTAAGACAGTTTATAATAAAGTTGTGTATTTACTTTAATTTTCTTACGAAACAATGCGATAACTATTCCCAACTACCGTTGGTCCTTTAACGTACTAAACTAAACAAAATGCATAGTTTTTGTATCAAACCTATTCCTTCATAGATAGGAAGGACAACCCTTTGATTATTTTGTAGGAAAGACACATTCCCCTAGTTATGCCTTTTACTACAGTTGGCGAAGTTCAAGCTAAATCTTGCAACGCCGAAGGTCGAAACGTATTTATATTGCGTTCTGAATTATATCTTGTAGCAGCTAATTTATTGGCAAAATTATTACATAGCTATTCCGTAAAGTGGCGTAATTTTGTTTACGCTCTTTTTGTTCCATTTTTCCAATCTTTACGATAGTTGGAAATTCGCTGACCGAGGGGCTTACTATGAATAATATATCACACATGAATCAACTCTCAATTGTACAACCAGGAATTTGCTGGAGTATATCGTCTTTACATGCCGTCGTCGGATTAACAGATAGATCCAAACCTATAACTATAGCCTAAAGTAAGCTACAAATACCCAACGCATCGACAGGTAAATCCTTATTTCTCGCGGAACAATTCGCATCCAAATTTACAATTTCTACAAAATCCTGAAGCTTTTCTCCACATTCATCAGAATGTTGAAGTACGTCCCGATTTTGTTAGCAAATTAGGTATATATATCTTCCTAAAATAGAAAATTACTTAGTGAGTACAGAATAAATTACTTTAAAGTTAGCCAAGAGCAGAGTTGGAGTGAAATGTAAATAATTTTGCTATATAACTTATTTTTCATATGTTTCTATATAAACACAATTTCTAAATAGTAAAATCTTTTTTACCTTATTCAAACGCGGATCGTCCATTATTGATTTTCCACGAACCTTTGGCATCACATGATCCTGTTTGTGTTCGTCGTACACTGAGTGGTGACGTGGCATTGTTTCAAACGCAGTTGCTTGGACTGCTTGTTGCACTTGCGATTGGGCTCGGTACAGGGTTCTGAAATAAAATAAAACTATATAATCTACTATTTGAGAGAAAACACGAGAAAGTTCAAAAGGCTGAAATACATAAGAACTTCACATTTTCTATTAATATGTATATATATCAGAACAGAACATCATAGTTCCAAATTAACATTAGAAATATTGTCTATAGTGATTTAGCAATATAATGTATCTATGTTAAGGAATATGACCGATATATGGTTGTTACCGTGGTAAAATTGTTATTTGGACACGTACATGTCTTTACAGGTTTCATTGACAATGCTGAGTTCTAAAATTACGAATGCAGCGTATTAACCAAACTTTACTCAATTTGTTGAACTTATAGGCTGTTGTATTTATAAATTGTGCATCTGGAAATAGCGAAAATTTATGTAACGCCCTATGTTCAATCGTATAAGCAAGATATGTTCAACAATAATTTTAGGTCATCAGATATTTTTCCTCTGAAGGTGCTGGTACAATGGGGAGGTCATTTATTAGGAACATTTGCATTAATGCCACAGGATATAATAAAATGCCTGATCCAGCGCTCAGATATTATGTAATTCCTGAAAAATATTTAATGTTAACTACAAGCAAGTTGTACAGATAATATATATTTCAAATCTTAGGCGTCTTGAGGTTTATCTAACGCCACAGGTCACTGTCGGCACATAGTGTAGCGAGCGGCTATTAACCCAAAAGCATAAATGTTAGTTATACTTACTTAACAGCTAACACACCGTTTGATTATTACATTTACAGTTTATGAAATTATTCATATATTTCATAATAATATTTAGATATTAAAATCTTTCATTAGTCGTTAAAACATTCCAAACATAGAAACCTGCATTTTGCTTAACAAATTGATTGTTTTTGATCACTTATAGTATTAAAGTAACAAAAAGGTTACACAACACAGCTTTTTCCATTCACCTCTGCGTTTGCAAGAGAAGCTGTTCAAATTTGACGGCATTACGTAATCCAAGTTGACACGTAAAAAATAAAGCGATGATTATAATGATATGATAGCCAAGCTATCATTATCATTTAGTTACACCCTCTTCAATCTAACGAATGGGTATACCGGGAATTAATCACCGGGTCTTTCGTATACCACTGCATCTGGTAACCACTGCACCATGGAACCGTTTAAAGCAGTTAGTAAATTATGACGCTATTCTAACCACCGAACTGACGCTTAGCTGGTTGTTCTTGTAATGTGTCATCTCTACACAACCCCTGCGGCCAGCTGCGGAGAAGGCATTTTTGGGCGCATTACTCTTCACATAGACCGATCTGCACAAAGATCACGCAAGGTTCGCTAAATATCGCCCTTTTTGTTTTTATTAAATCCTGCTCAGGCCAAATATTCGTAATAGCGTTACGAATGAATAGCAGACGTACTAACCACAACGCCATAAACCCTCTTCAAGCGGTTGGTCATTTATGATACTATTCTAGCTTGCGAATTGACGGTTCACTGGTAGTTTTTATTGTATAGTGTGACCTCTACAACGATTTTAAAATTCTACGAAATGGTAATCGAAACAAACTTCGAAAATCGGTCTTGGAAATAGAAGAAAAAACGGTACGGACATGCTATTCTTGGTTGTATTTTAAGACCACTAACTAACGTTTTGGTCTGTTTAAAGTCAAAGTTGTTCAAACAGGAGTAGATTTGTTTACTTCTAGCCAAAGACATTAGCTCAAGCTTATGTATAGGCGTACGGGGAATTATGCTTTAAACAAGAGGTGTCAAATCAGAATTCCCATTTAGAAGAGAAGGAAATAAGAGCCTTAGCTGTATATATGTTTAAACGCACTCAGTTTTTATATTAATATTTCCACGGCACAGAGTTTGGATCCTGTTTATTGTAACAATTTTTTGCGCGTATATAAGAGATGCTCATGCTCGGGGCCTCATAGCTAGCACAATACCGTAGACAGTCTACCAGCTGAGGCCAAGCATCTACAAAACACATAGTAAATTCGAAACTAAATACCGTATGGTACAGCGAAAATTTAGCTCAACCATGTAAACTGTGATTCAAATACTGTTTGTGGCCAGTGTAACTTTTAGGGGCGGAAGTGAAATGCATGCCATGCCGTTCTCGATATGCTAAGCCTAAGCCTGAACCTTAGCCTAAGTTAAGGGCCCTAGATGACCCATATATTAAACCTAAGAACACTGTAAGCTGTTCGTTTTTCTACCGTTATAATGTCCGGCGCCTATAGGTAACATAAATCCTGTTTGTTAATATCCTACAGATCCGTTTTATACGTTTGTGATAAAAATATTGCAACCAGTAAATGGATTTTCTGGAAAGACTTGCTTGTAAATTTTTAAATTTATGTGTGAACATGTGCCGTGTGCTTTGTACCGTGTGCCGTAGCTATGGTGGATGCTGCAACTTATAGCTTCGCTTGACGCAATACTGGCGAGTGGGCCATAATTAAGTAATTGTTTTTTAATAAACCAAAGTGTCCTTCCGTGGACAGTCGCATGAATGGAACAGTGTAGCTGCAAGTCTTTTTCAGCCTGCAAATCTAAATATATATAATAGCCATTATGGTCGGTAGGACACTCTGACGACCGCTTGAGGTTTCACCGCTGCTATAATAAGGCGCCAGCGTATCTGTATGTAGATTTATTAAGCCATGTTTGAGATGTACAATAAAAATTTTAGGCATCTCTCAAAAATTTAATCTATTCCTATTCACTTACAATAAATTTGTGTGGAAATATAGAAGTGGAGGCGTTTGATTTTATGCTTAAACTTGGCAACTTAAAAACGAAAACTTACATTTAGATCCAGTAACAGCGTCCTAAGCGCTTCGACAGCGGAGACGGTGGGCAAAAAAGCGGATGAGACCGGTTATTTGTATTTGCTTTGTTTTATATCAAACACTTGAGATTTTCTCGTCCATCAGTAAAAAGTGAAAAGGTGGGGCGGTCATGATACCACTTCCCACTTTTTCAACGCCCCTGATATCCAGTATAGCCCACGGGTTTATAAGTCAAACACAGATAAGAAAAACAAATAATAAATAAAACAATCTTCACGGCAAAAATTTTTTGTACATAGAAATAGAGACCGTTTTGAAGGAACATAAAAAATACAACACGTTTACTGTTAAGTGTAAATAGTCAACCTCAGAACAAAATAACAAAGCGAAAGCGTCACAAACATATGCTGTTTTTGAAGCTAAAGTAAATGTGTTTTGTTTTTCCTACATAAATATGTTGAAATGAAAGCTAAATAGAGTTGTAAAAAATTTTTGTTTGCAAAGAATAGAAAAATGCAAGCAGCCGGAACCTTAAATATTTCGTACGAAATTTAATACAAAATATGTCAAAAGATAAAGGTACAAATAAAAGATTTGTCACTGATACGATTACATTGAGTTGACAATCACTGCTGACCGCTATGCAACTGCACGAAATTACCCAAGCTTTTATCTATACCACTACTGTGTTCGGTGTCCATGGTCAACCCAAAATCAACCAAAGATAGATATTAAAGCTCAAACCTTTGTACTAATACAGGGTTCCAGTATAGAGCGAACAACGGATCTATAAATAGACACTTTCCATGTTAAGTTTTCAACAGTCAGGTAACTAAGAAAAGTATATATATGTTGGCTTTGGTTCCACATCGAATGTGCGACTGAGAAAGGACTACATGAATAATGAGGTACTAACAAAGAGCCCAAGATTATAATTTCTATGGTGTGACGCGCGGGCTTACTAATTTACTTTGCCTCATTCGATGATGCCGAATTTCTTTGGCTTGCTATCCTAAATGATGCCAGAGATTACCCAAAAAATAAAGCTCACGAATTTATATTATATAAATATTTGCCTTAAAGTGTAAGACAAATTCGGGGGCTGACGTCCCAAATATTCCGCACTAAAGTGTTCCTCTTAAATACATAGTGTTATGCCCCTCAGTTTGATTTGGCCCTAACTAAACTGGTGTTCATTGGTACAAAAAGTTTTAACACAAATTTGACGAAGACTATAACACTGGATCATAATGAAGTGCTTTACCATAAATGACTGTGTTGTGCTACCCCATTCTCCACGGATGTTAGGCTCGGAATACTGATCAAAACTAACATTCTTATATGATCCTTCAGCACAGTGGCGGGGATTAGAATTTATACCTGAAACTTCATATATTAAAAACGATTTTCACTCGAGATGTAGTCTTTTTAGTGTTGAAATATTTCGTAACATCACAAACATCAGCCACTTGCACCTTTTAAATATAACTAACAATTTTATAGCAAAGTTTGTCTGCCATTTTTCGGATGACAATTTTACAGCATTAAACTGTAAAGTATAGATACGGAAATTTTACTACAGAAATCATAGGGTTACCAGATAATTTTATATATTACTCCTAGATAAGACCAGCTTACCAACACTTTAACAAAACTTTGTGTTCCCATTGAAAATATCAATGAAATACTATTGTTAGGACTGCAAGAACAGAAATTTCAACATAGTTTATGAAATTGATAATTATTTATAAAACTTTTGCAAATTAGCTCCATTCGTTTAAAACCAGTTCGGTGATGGATTTTTGAAACTGAAATATTTTTCCAGCTATGTAAGTGCCTCAATCTGCCGCAGTAAATTCATCGCATTTCACAAGACATTTTGTTGTTATGAACGTTAAAATTGTTATCGCAATTTCACAGAATAATGCGCCCATCTACTCGAAAATTTTTGTTACATACAAAATATCGTATGTAACAGTGTTACATACGACATGTCGTACGTAACTGTTAATACATGCGACATGTCGTGTTACATACGACATGTTGTATGTAACACCGTTACATACGACATGTCGTATGTAACACAGTTAAATACGACATGTTGTATGTAACAGAGAAAAATTCGACAATATACAAATATTTTTTCATGTCAATCCGATTTTTCCAACTATCGCTGGGTCTTTACTGCACTAAAAATTCAAGAAAATACACGACTTTTGTATCAAATCCACATCTTTATAAGAAAGAAGGATAACAGATTATAGTATTTTGTTACAAAGATACAGTCTCCTAGTTGTGCCTTTTACTACTTTTGACTATGGCCAAAGTAAACGTATGACAGCGGCGGCCCAAGCGTATCTCCATTATAGTTTCCATGTTATGCCATGTGGCAAGTTAACGTACAGCTGTGTTGTTACATAACTTTAGAGTTCCAGAATATGTTGTTGAGTGGAGTGAAGCGAAGTTTTGTTGTTGTCACCAGAGGAGCTAAAATCGGCACCGTATGTTTGTTCGTCCGTCCGTCAAACTCCTCTATAACTACTGGGCCGATTAAATTTTTTTGTTTCATACATCTAGTTTCCTTTAAGTGGAAGAGATATAGATTTGGCAAAATTTGTTTTAGTTCATACGTAATTAACTAATTAGTTAAGCATGTTAATCTATTTTTAGCAGTTTGAACCAAAAATTGCTTATTTTTCAATGAATAATTAGTGTAAAGCTATTACTTTGGTGCATATGCTACATCTTGCCGTGCTGATTAAGAATCTGGTGTTTATTCCTATTCGAAGATGTTAAAAACATGCTAATTAGTTAATTAGCTAATTACTAATTAATTTTTAATTATAGCTGATTTTTTGAAAATTTTCAAAGTGCTCAGAGACGAAAAAAATTGCACAGTAGTTTTGTATGTCGCTGATCACGAATATGACATATCTGAAACTATAAAATTTGGCCATATGTGCTAATTAGTTATTTAGTAAATTAGGTAATTATATTTTATGAAAATTATAAAATCACCCTAAAATTTCTGGTTTTTGCGCTCGGGTGTTTTCGATGTCCCGAAATATGAATATGTGACTTTTGAAGCTCTATGACTTTGTCATGGGTGCTAATTAGTTAATTAATTAGCTAATTAGTTGATATTACTAATTAATTAGCTTTTTTTTGAAAAATTTCAATGTGTCATTTTTTATTTTAAATACAATGCCACGATTAAACCGGAAACAAAACGTAAAAACCAACAACAAACATGAGGCTATGAGGAAACAATTGCTTGTGGAAAGTTGAAATTACCGGAAAACAACATGCGTCACAGAGGAAACAGTTTGTAACGCCACAAAGATGATAGGAGTAACAGAGAAAAGAGTTGCTTGTGAAAAGTTTCAAATGCTGAAAAAATTTATCGTATATGCTAATTAGATATGGTGGTTTATCGTGTATGCTTTTTGCATTGTGGATTTACATAAATGGTCTAGATCGTGATACTTATTATAAATTGATTAAATGTTTAGAAATACATGTATACATAAATATGGTATAAAATAGTTTATATATTGCTCCGCCCACTTTTCGTAATTTATTACATTTAGTAGTACAGTTTTGTTTTACCGCGCTAGTTTTTTTCAAATAAGATTAATTCAGTAGCTTCAGCTGGGATTTCGCTGAAAGAGGCGCCTCCGCATAATATTCTACCAACATTATTATTTATTATAACAATATTGTGAATGTATATATAAGTCTAAAATGTAGATTTTAAAAATCTGACGATTTGTTACAAGGCGGAAGCAATTTTTGGAAATTCAATGCATCAATCATCAACATTTCGGAATTTTAACGAAATCTTGTCCAACGTTGTGTCCTCTACGAAGTTTAACCGCAAATTTTTAATAACATATGAACACGACGGGAATGTTTGAAAGTTGATAAACTTCTGTTAACACGCCAATAAAACGTAATTTTGGTGAGTCAAATTGGGCAATAATTGACCGCTCTTTTAACTGCACAAAGTCCAGTGTTTCACGAAAGCTCACGATTTCACAGATTAAGAACAACTCGTAATCTATAACCAATCGCCAATGTTCGAATGTATTACATATTTATTTAACCCAAGCTACTGTAAACCTTAGCCATATATTATTCGAAACATTTGACGACGCGGGAACAAATTCTCAAACACTACGAATTTTAGCTTAGCGGCCGAGTGCTGGTTTAAAGCAGAACCGTAGTCACACCTTTAGTGAGTACCAATATTTAGGTTCTATATATTTATTGAGTGCCTTTAAATATATACGTCAGCATAGGTGCATATGCACATTTGAAGCTGGCTAAAATGATCTGCTATCGTGGCGAGTGCAATTAATATATCATGTTCTCGTATCATTAATCAAGAACTTATCAACGAAGATACACAAATTATAGCGGTTTCAGAAAAAATACGTAGCGAAAATATATATTGACAAAACATCAAATGAGGCAAACGAAAAACCATTCATAGAACAACCATTAAACCACATGGGCTAAATCAAAATTAATATTGCTTGCAGATCTTGAAATACCGTCAAAGTGTTTGGTTTGGTGTAACTCGTTTGGACAATCCCTTTGGCAAATCCACTCAGATAGGATAGCCTAAAATGATAGGCAGAAGCCATCGCTGTTCAAAAAATTATCACTGGCTAATTTAAGTAATCCACTTTATTTATTTTTTACAAAGATCTAATCTAAATAAATTTTGAAGTATTAAAAAGCTATATGGGTATACGGAAGAATTATATAGTTTCATAATGGTCAACATGACAGCATATAAGTGCGATCATCTGACTGGTATAATATTTCATTCATTTCAAAACACACGCATCATAAAGAAACATGTTAGGATCGTTTGATATGCGACTGTTCATTAAGTCGGTACAGCGACGGGAATTAAGGACTTCCTGTGCCACAAAAAAGATTACGACATAGCAGGAATTAAAGCACAAGTGAAAAAAATATTAGTTTGCCATAATTTTATTCCGCCGTGGTAGGTAATGAATTAATGGTATTAACGTTGCTTATAAGTTTTGTGTAATACATGTATGCATTGCAATAACTGCACATATTTAATCAGTTCAGTTCAAGTCACTTACACTTTATCCGTTACCGTTCGCTCCGATAAAAATGTCAATTTCGCTGCTGGTATTTAGTTACCGACGTTTTGGCCTAATTCAAGCTGATGCGCGTAACCTCATATTCTTAAATAAAGTGAGTTGTCCAGTAATAAAGACAGATTAGTCATAGGCTTCGTAGGGAGCTCATATAAATTCCTTAACTTACACTAAAGTTCACGTTTACACTCGGCATGTCGCGCACTAAAAAAACCAGACGGCGTGCGTATTATTCCTCAGCTTGACTTTGGTCGATATTTTCATATGCAAAATATTGCCAATAATTGATTAGAATTCAAAAATCATACCTGCTAATGCAACTTTGAAGCAACAAGCCAATCCCTTTATCCATTCGCCTTTTGACTGCTAAAAATGTATACTTTACTATACACAAAATTAGCTATATTTGTAAATTAGACTGAAAAAAGTTCTAGTAACGTTCACTGTAGAAAATTGAACTTCGTCTGATATTTTTGAGCACAGTTTGATAAAGTTTTGTATTTCGTTAGAAAACTGTGTCAAAACTGTTCATATTAGCTATAGAATATCTTTTTTCTATTCAAATAAAAATAAATTCACATTACGTTTAATAAAGCAAAAATTTGCTTTGCAGGGACCGGGCACAGAAAATAGCGCGCCTTGTGTACATCATTTTTGGGGAGCCTCGAACGCTTCATACGTGAGCATTTTCCTGTTTAAGGCAATGCAATTCACCTTTGCTTGCTATTCGTAAGTCACGATGATTGTAGTGCGCTTGCCTTATTTTGAACAAATGTCGTAGTGTTGCAAAGAACTTTCATACAGCTTAGTGGCTATGACTAAATAAATTTGGATTCAGATACGATAATGCTACATATTTACATTGAAACACGGTATGAATATATAGGTACTATTTCATCTTTTTACACTGCACTCGTAATGCAGGACTGTGATCTTCAAGGTCTTATATGGTTTATTGTTTTAAAAAATATATATTTCAGTTTCTCTGTTTCACGATAATGCGCGAGTAAACTTAAGGTGACGCCGCCAACCACCCTGTTTTATAATATTGTATAAAAATGTTAGGGAACGCTTTTTGGCCAATTGAAATTCGGGCTTTATTGAAATTGTGTTCAGAGCATGGCAGGGAAATTTATTTGTCCTATTTCCTAACAATATTTAGTTTTGGCATTACACAGAATTTGTATGTTGTCAGTGTACCAGTTACTTATTATCATTGAACTTGTGTCTTTCATTTGAACCATTTCAAAAGTATAATCGGTTATTTTATAAACGCAGAAAACCCATTCATTGCTGGCTTCAGCAAAAAGACCATATCTGATTTGATTGAAATTTCATATGACAGAAGTACGCCGTAAATGGCGCCCGCAACCTCTAATTTGAATATCTTCGGATCAACTTTAATAGTAGTTCGTTAAAATGTTTTGCCAGCGAGATCCGGCGCGCACGAGTCGATCGAAATTGACAGGAAATGACACGAAACTATGACACAATTTTAGAACGTATTTGGCGACACCTCTAGGTGTACGCAGTACGCTGATGTGTTGTGGGTAACTTAGACACGTGCAAATACTTCTTAATGGTGAAGTGATTTTACGTAACATTCCTGTTACCTAAATATGTTCAGGACTGCGACAACTCGAAAGGTTCATGGAGAAAGTTTAAAACAAGAATTTGTTTAACCCAGGGCGGTCGAGCAGTAATGTTCTAGGAACATGTTGCTGAGGATACTTAAAATTATCCATTCTGCAAACTCGTAATTTTGGGTGGTGTTCATGTGCTCCAGATCATAGTAATGACGGATTAGGCATATTATTTAGGTTCAGATTTCCCCACTGAGAAATTCTTCTTGGTAACAAAGAGGGATCTCGATCATCTGCTTCAACAGCCGCCTCATCGCGTTTATTCGGCGTTTACGTTATAAAGGACCCCCATGTGAAAGTTTTGTCCCCAATGGTCTAGACCACACCATCCGGTGGTATACGGTATATACCTACACTGTGTAATGCAAAAGATGGTGTATGAGACACCTTCAACGTAGCTATAGTGTCTTAATCTACCTATTATTTTTTACTGACGGTGTCAAGGATACCATACAAAAACTCATTATACATTGCGTGTAAATAATAGCATGGTGTAGCTAACACCGTATAAATTTTTGCATGTAGTCTACACCATACTATTATCGACATTACACTACCTGTGTATACTATCTGAAAATACCATCAGAAACATCACGGTGTCCAGGACACAATATAACTGATGGTGGAAGAGACACTCAGGGTGGACAAAACTTGCACATGGGGGTCCTTTATAACGTAAAAGCTGCATTGAGAAACCGAACCATAAGTATCTTCTTCATGCAAAATCAAATTTACCTTGGTTACAGCACGCTGCGGTGGTAGCCGAAGCGATGCCTCAGCGTCTACAAAAATGTACCAGAGATATCTTGAAAGGGTCTCGGATAGAAATGGTGGCTAATCGGTTGACCGCTTTACGAATTTATGTTTAGGCAATAATATCATGAATACTGGGGTTGGGTCGAGCAGGGATTAGTGGCTGAGCTAATACATCGAGTTTAGGTGTAAATCATGCCTAGGATTGCGACGATGTCGAAAAAGCTAGCCCCATCCTGATAAGACCGAATGAGACATTGGTAGTGAACTGACTTATTCGTAGATGTCCACTTGTGAAAGTATCAATTTAACGAGAGTCACTAGACAATGCAGGTTAATGGAAACGTTGGATTTCAGTAACAGGAGCAATGCTCCAACATACAAAAACAACTTCTCAAAATATAAAACGGTTGTACATGTGACCAGTTGAGATTGAAATCACGAGGAGACCGTGGGCTTAACTTCTCGACGATAAATATAAAATTTACCAGATCACGCTATGCTATTTCGCCATGGGCACTAACTTACTGCTAATACTACCAAAATCTTGGCGCTGTTTGCAAAGGGAAAACTATTTTGGGATCAATTGTAGGTTTTAAGGACACTTTGCAGTCCCGCTGCTAATGCTTAAGGAAACAGTATAATCATGTTTGAATAACTCGGGATCTTGATGGCATCGGCCATGTGATGGGTAGTTTCTCGAGCAAACATGAAATCTGCAAGACTGACATACTAAGTCTATAATTACGGTTCACGAAAGAATAATTCACTAATCAGGAGGCGTATCCTAAACCCACAAGATCATGAGGATACGAAGTCATACCTCGGAGGCTGGGGCGACGCTGCTTAAATTAAACTTGCTTAGGCGATAACGCTACGAACTTGAGCAATTTATAACGTGCCTAGAAAACAGCGAAATATCTGAATGATAGTAAAAATGCAAGCTAATCTAGAGTTGATTTCACGAGTTGGGGCATGCGTCTCCAGTCTAGAAAATACTAGAAATCTGGCGAACTCGCCGTGTCGCAAAGCTGCGGTAAATGACGATAAAATGGATATGCTTAATTAGAGTGTATATTGAAACGGGAGCAACCCATCCTGTGCAATGTGTAGGAATATTGCCGCCCCGCGTGAAAGATTTCGAATCGGTTAAATATCATACATAATCGCTTAGGCGCTGACATCGTTCATAATATGCTGATCTAAGGTTTGCCCACACGAAAAAGAAGCCAAATTTTTGCTCGATCTTCTCAGCCTATCACTGGGATTTTGAACTATCTTGAGAAACGAAGTCGACTGATAAGTGGTAATTAATAATGCGCAGTTCTCTGATTTGGGTCATTTATTGCACTATACAGTCACATATGAATACTTTCATATGCTAATTCCATATTTTTGTTGTGTGTTAGTAACCGAGGTTCTTGTTCAGTTTTGTCCGTCAAAGCAGAGCTGCATTCAGAGTGTTCACCGAACTTGGAAACAGTTCGCTCTCAAGCGGAACTACTTTGCCTAAATTACCGGTAGCGCCGCGTATTACGAATTTCCAAGTACATCAGAGCACATTTCTCAATCCATGGCTAAGATAAGCGTCACCAAAATTGGAAGTCGTGAAATGAAGCGTTTTTTAGTGCCACGTTTACTATGATCCTAGTCATTCTCTTACCATTGGTAAACCAAATACCGGAATGATATTGGGTATTATACAGTTTCGTTGATATTGTGAGGTTTTTGTTGTGTCTTATTATTGCTCATCCTTCGTATGCCGTTGCTACCCTTGTCTTTGTAATGTACATATGTTGAAATGAATTTTAGAAAATCAATTACTGTGTCCTGTGTTAGTCACTCTGACAACAGTGTATGTTTTAGATGCTTTGTTCGTACAGACCTGTCAGTGATCCGCGGTACAGGTTGTGGATAACAAATCCCAAGCCCTAACGCGCATGGTTTACTATAAACATTAACGTAATGGAGAAAGCGATAGTATCGCGAGAGGAGTCCACGAATTTTATAACGAATAATAGCTCATAAAATCATGAGACACAAGTGAGGGTTGAAAATTTTACTGTACAAAATATATTGTTCTGAAGGTACGAAACACAGTTAGCAGATTATCCAACAAAAAGTCCGACGGGGCCACAATGACTAATCAAATGCTGAGCGGATTGACGCCTCGAGGAGCTTAGGATGAGCCAACATTCACACTTTTATAACTCACACGTTTTTCATAGGCTCCGAACTTGTTCAAATGTGATCTTACAAACTTTTTAAAGAACTTCCAAGTGAGATCGAGATAGGGAATAGCAGTTTGACATTATGGCCTGTCAGCAGGTGTCAGTGTCCGCATCCCGGGCACCTCAGCAATCATACCTGATGCTATACACGTGGTAATCAATCCGGTGGGGTCCGAACACACCGCGTGAAGCGCACCTGATCAAGAAAAGTTACAAAACCATTAAATTTGAGAAAATTTTGGTCCACCCTTGATAGCCGCGGTCGTATGGGCATGGTGTTAGTAAATCGTGCCATGCAGCTGCGTACCGTCATCACATCGTACTATGGTCGGTCAACAAGAACAGCCAATATAACTTTGGTTCATGTTTTAAAAGCTCTAAAAGCAACTACATATATAGTTTTGTATATTATGGTCTCTGGGAACACAAACATTTATTATTAGAAGCCGAAGAGCACAGCCGATGGTGCCGGATATGGTTCAAGAAGAGCCGAGAGAGCCAGATATGGTTCCAGCCGAGGGAGCCGGATATAGGACACTTAGAACCGACGCAGCCGGGTCACGAGTGGCCGAGGGAGCCGGATATTGATTCACGAAGAGCCGAATATGATTAACGAAAAGCCGAGCGAACCGGATATTGTTCACCAAGAGAGTCGAATTATCTAGTAAGTGGCATGATACCAACGGCACGCTCCAAGTCGAGATAGTGATGATTGTTTCTACCACAGTGCTGCCGGTTCGTTGAGTCAGTGAATCTTGTAGTATCAACTGTAGTCCATTGGCTTCATTACAAAACAGTAGTAATTTTATGGCTAATTTATGATCATGTTTTTATTTTAGGACATGATCGACGATAGTACAAATCTATTGTTGAAAAAAGATGCAGAAATCACGTTGTATATACACTAAAATTGCAATTTTGAGATGTACCTTTAAAACCCAACACTACATATACTTCATAGATGGAGCAAAATAAAATATATATGGCTATTTAACTATTCTATATTACCATGCTCAAACTAATGCCACAAATTAAATTTATTAAACGATAGATTAAAATTACATTAGCCGTATTTCATTCACAACTCAACTGAAGGAGACAACTAGACAATGGTCCGGACTGACCAAAAATTTAACATATTGTATTGCACATACATTGTAGATTTTTTAAATTTCTCCTATTCTTATCTCTGTCGCCGTGCTTTTTCAAACCTGCCTATATATATTTAGCCAAAATTTTGTTACTGTATCATGCAAATTTTGTTTTATTTATTCACAGGATTACCACAGTTATTAGTAATATCACGAGTGCATAAGGGAAGATTTTGTGGTCTCCTGCATTCTTATCTAAACCAGTGTTTGATGACACGAGCATTTCCACATTTCTAAGGAGGTCATCATGCACGGACTCCCCTCATTTTGCGGTAGGGTAGCTCGTACTCCTCTCCCCAGTCCTTTTTGGTAGCTCGGACAACAGTTTTGCGGAAAAAACTCTGGGCTTAGAGTTTTGAACTTGTCGATAGAGCTGTTTTTTTCAACCGACACTTTAAAACTGAAGGTCTCACCTACCTCTGGATAAATTACTGTTCCAGAAATGAGGTGGTAAGGCCGAAAAAGCCAGAGATTGGAAATGATACTCTTATCTTACGCTCTTATGGTAACAACCGTTTCTCGGAATTTCAAATATTTATTGCACTACAACGCTTTATAAAATACAACATAGCGTGCCTATCCTTTCCAACTGCGGCTTGCACTTTTAATTTGTCTGCAGCTGAAGTCCACTACCTGTCGTCTTACGGAGTGCAGCAAAAACTTTGGAATCATTCCATCTGACACAGAGATTGCATCTAAGCATACTGCCATATGCACGGGCCGTATATATTGATAGAAACGGCATAGTATGGAGGTTTGGGGCAGGCAGAAGGGGGTACAGAAACCCCAGACTTTGACTAAGTATGTGTTATTGTAGTAGTTCAGCTTAGCCTAATGCTTAGTATATCGAGAACGGCATATTATGCAATTTACTTACGCACCTAAATGTTACATTGACCTATCATGTGCACAATTCTTGCAAAACCACTTAAAAGCTTAAACGAAATCTAGTGATAACCCAACCTAGTGATTTTGGCTTGCATGTTAATTTACAGGAATATGAAGTCTACAATAGGATTAAAACCATTACCCTCCCTGTTAGTTTATCACGCTGTACTCTAGCCTATACCCAGATCGAGCGAGCTCCGTCACTACACTACTAAACAAGTTAGGTTATTTTGCTTTTCAAAGACTTAAAATTTCAACGAAATGGCACACTGATAAAACAAATTATATATTTAGGCTTGTTCCAAATTTTTCCCAGGGTGCTAAACATATATTTCAGGAATACTTGATAATTTGCATAATCGATTTAAATTATTATAGAGATGCCATAAAACAGTGTTCGTTAACCCAAAAAATGAGAACTCTTGCGAAGGTGAATGGTCAGGCTAGCTATAAATATATATTTTTTGTCTGTGACAGCTTATTATAGCTTAATGGGTCAAATAGAAATATGGACAGTCACATGGAACCCACTGACATCGATATTAACATAGCCTATCGTGCTTGTTGATACAATGGGGTTATTTTGGAGATTTTAACAATTTCTTTACACTAGGTTAAAATTAATATCTTGCAATCTACGAAAAAATTCTTAAATCTGCCATGAGAAGCTTTATGAATAATATGTCAGATTGGCCACACAAAAATTAAACCACGTATCTTGAAAACCCAGGAACTAGTTGCTTTTCCAATATGGTAGGTTGTATAATGTTGAATATTTGGTTCTTTTCCATTATCCCCCAGCCCGCGTTTGCCCAAAAATGTTCAGATTCTGGAAATTTTTGTGATCCTCGACACCTCCCCTGATCCTTTCCACCAAAAAAATTGAATTTTTAAAATTTTAGATTTTTTCGGGTCCCTGGGGAACCCAAAATTTTTTTTCTTAAAAATTAGATTTCTACCCACCATTCGACGTGAATTGACGAGCTGAATCAAATGGTGACATCTTTAGCGGGATCCGGTAACCGGATCCTAAGTTATGGCCAAAACTATCGGAGGCTGAGAGGCTTAGCAATTGAACAGTTTTTGGCGATAACTTAGGATGTTTTTATCGGATCCCGTTAAAAATATCACCATTACACTTGGGACCCAAAAAATCTAAAATTTTAAAAATTCAATTTTTGGTTGAAATGATGAGGGGAGGTCTCGAGGATCACAAAAATACCAAAATTTCCAGAATCTGACCATTTTTGGGCAAACGCGGGCTGGTGGGGATAATTATTTTTCTGAAAATTTTTAAGTTCAATTCACTCATTTCAAATACCTCAAATTTCAAATTTTTGGTCCAATTTAGTTTTAACCCAGCATCTCAGATTAACTTGCATACTGTTAACTTAGTTTTATCTCCGGTTTCTAGTTTGCCTTTATTACTTCTCTGGCAACCTCTCAGGATACCCGTGACACCCAAAAAATCTCAACTTTACAAGAATTAGTGTCAACTACAAATTAAATGGTATCCATTATGAATTAAATATATACTGCTACGGCTTAATCGATGATTCTGAGTCTGGTATAAGAAAATGTGTGTATAGCTTGAAAATTAGAATGTGATAGCAACTATACGGATAATCCGGCTATACAATTTATATATATTTCACAATTTTACCTAACTATCCGGATATAATGAACCATGTTCACGCCAGCCACAATTCGGAACAAACACCAAAAATCATCGCAAATGATCCCAGCTTTAATATCCACAATTAACAAAAAAGTGGAGCGCGGTTGGCTAAATAAGATATAAATCACTTGTTTTTACCGTTCATCATTAAAAATGGGGAGATGCTGGTCCGCGGAACACTCTATTGAGGCGATGCTATTGCCAATATTTTTAGGATCCTATAAAAGATCGCTTCAAAATATACACTGCGGATTTGCGTTGTCAATAAACTTTTTGTTAAGTAAATGTCAATAGAGTGACTTCTGCTAAAAATGTTTATACTATTCTAATCCTTTATAGTAAGTACCATTTATAAGCTACAATATTAAATAAGGATTTAATTTCAGAAGTCAGCTATACAAATATATGGTTACATGATCCAGGGTAAAGATGTTAACAAATTTAACACAAACACGGCGAAACTAGCACACAAATAAAATTCTCAACAATCCGTCGCACCAAGACATGAGTAATATTGGCCTTTATAAGTTAATTTATACTCAAAGCTTTGTGACAATCTAACCATGTTGCGCAAGACAACTGTAGAAAATCGAAGATATCCAATACCGAAGAGCGCGTATAGTATAACTTAGTGAATAACCGAAACCAGCAACCAGAATTGTCGACTTAAGCCGGATCCGGTACCTGACCACCGAAATTTATGTCTAGTAAAACAAAGAAAGGAAGAAGTGAATGTAATGTGAATTTAAAATATGTTAAAAATACATTTTATATTACACTTAATGTATTCTCTTTCCGGAACTTCGAAGTGGTTGAGGCATCTAATATTGTTTATTTATCGATCAAGATTCGTTTGTCAGCTTTTTGGTCCGCCAGCTTAAAATGGCTTACACTATACAACTCTGCCTAAACTGCGGCCTTATGAACGTAGTTGCAACGCATGGAGCATAGACTGATCAATTTCGCTCTGTCTCCAATTGCGTACCATTTACTAGACATTTAGACATGTTTGCTACATGTTATTCCGTAAGAAGCTTAAAATTATTGGTTTATACGGTTCTAAAAAATTACTATGGTAATAGGGTATGCTATATTTTTCTGAATCTAATGCTATAAATGAGACAAACTATTATACTCATGCACACAGCTTAAATGAATACCGCTTATTACTATGAACGCGTGGCTGCATTGCTGATATGGTGCACTACTTGTGTATACTGCTTTACAAAATTTATAAACGCACAGGGTGGTGCTTGAGGCAATTATTTTGGCGAAGCTTACAACATTGTAACTCAAAAATATTTATGCTGTGATGCAATGTTCCATGCATAATAGTTCCGTCCGAAGTACTTCTAAACAATACATGCTCTGTTAAACATTTCAAGTCGTACTTCAATGAACAAATATCGCAGATCTATGAATGTGCAAAAATGCTGCTACAAGTAGCCCCGGGCTTTTTATTAAGCTGAAGATAAACAATACCTGCAGTTGCAAGATGAAAAATTCCTACTGAAATTATTTGACTACTGACGTTTTAAAGGGCAATTTGCTGAATCAATATTATCTTTTGTTTGATTGTATTGGAACTTGATCACTGTGCGTATATTTGGATAAAAATTGGAGCAAAAATATCAAAAATTTTAAACCGGAATTACGGTCCTGGTATTAGTTTTGCCTTTTGCCGGAACCGTAACCGAAACACTATTTCCGAAATACCTGTTATATGCTCCTGTAGTAACCATGACAAACTGCAATTACGCCTTAGGCATATAAGGTTTACGTACCAATTTGAACATACTGCGTTATTGCTCTAGCTGCACCTCATAAATACAATGACTTAGTGATGGACAACACATAGAACGTTGACTTAAATCTAACACTGTACTTATAGCAAATCTATCACGTATATATATCGCCTCCACCTCTTACATTATTGTATTTTAGAAATAAAGTTTATTATTTAAGTATTATATAAATTCTCTCCTTACTACTTCTTATTGGCAAATCTTCGTTACCTGATAATGTTCAAGCTTATACTAGTCTGACAGATACAATCTCCAAATTTCTGAATAAATAATACGTTTGCTTGCTGCAAATTCATTGTGTAAATTGGTAGGAGTCTATGGCAGACTACGGAGCAGTAGCATCGCTTTTGTTTAATTTCTCCAATTTTCCGAAAGTTCTCCGTCTGTCAACCCACTCAGACAGGACTTCAAGAGAATGTATAATTAATAAAAAATTTAGGGTCTTTTCGGGTATCTCACCAGCTGGAAAATTTTGATACCAATCGATTCAGCTCGATGAGCTGGTTCAGAAAATACTCATTTTACCCACATCCCTGACAAAAATTTTCGATTTTTTGAGGTCCCATTGGTCCCCCCTAGGGAACCCAAACATTTTTTTCTTCGGAATACCATTCGACTCGGCTTGATGAGACAAGTCGACTGGTGTGTCATTTATTGAAATCTACCCAACCGTTAGAAAGTTATGAGGGTCTAAGTATTAACCCTGATGGGCAGAAATAAAATACAGGCCATGCCGTTCTGGGTATAGAAAGCTTAAGTCTTAGCTTAAGCTAAGGTCTTTATACGAGACATACGCTAAGCCTAACCTGAACCCCCGCACTAAGCAGTTCTGTTTTCAAACGTTATAACGTACGGCCCATCAAGCTGAGTCTAATGGTAACCAACATGACCATATTCCGAAGAAAAAATTTTTGGGTTCCCAAATGGACCTCAAAAAAATCGAAAAAAAATTTGTCAGGGATGTGGGTTAAATGGGTATTTTCTGAACCAGCTCATCGAGCTGAATCGATTGGTACCAAAATTTTAAATGTAGCTTCAAAATTGACGAAATTCCGGCTGGGGAGGGATAACCGAAAAGACCCAAAATTTCTGAAGCGAATATAAACTTTTTCTATTGCTTTATAGCCGAAAAACAATTTTTGAGTAGTAACGTTAATCGTTTTTCAGTACTACTACCAAAGGAAATGTTCACTCGGTCAGCGAATTCCCAACTACGATGAATATTGGACTACATAAACGACTAAAAAACAAAAAGATTGTGAGAGCGTAATAACAATGTAAAAGAAGCCGCAATATGCAGGAATGCAGTCAAGATATTCTTTAAAAACAAATAATAGCCAGGCACATTTAGACAATCAGCATCACACATTACACCTGGACGTAGCCAGTAGTAAATGCCACCACCAGACAGTAGTACGAGTTATATTTCTTTTCTGTAGGACTGAAGGTTTAATGCAAGTATTGGTGTATTTCCTCAAATTTAATGCATTAAGACCCAGCGGTGGTTGCGAATATATTATTCAATCGCAAATATGTTACTCATGTCGTCAAGTAGCAGGTTTCTGTGCCCGATAATTATTACTGTTGTAATGTATAACGCGTTCTTTTGGAAGAGAAAAAGCATGCCATAACTTTTGTACCTGTCCGGAGATAAGAACTTATAAGATTATCTATGATTGATTACTAAATAACGCAGATAAATTGAACAGACGGCTATTTTACTGGCAAAATATTAAACACAGCAAATTGGTTCTTGTAAACTTCACAGATCAATAATATATCTACTGACAAAACAACTTTTGGTAACAGCAAGGTTATAAACAAGTTTCGATGACTTTGTGCAAATCGCGATACACTAGATAAATTATTCGCTCATGTATTAATTATCATACATTCAATTCTTCAGATGGCAAGCTAAATGAAAATAAACCAAATGTTCATGCAAATCATAGCAGATATGTCTTAGTGTATGTAACCAATGGAACACGTGAGTTCTTTTTCCGCATTAGAATACGCATCAGAATGCTTCGCCACAGGACTAACAATTCATTTTCACCCGCGATTTCCAACCACCATCCGAGTCTCGAATATTTCCGAAACACTTTGTTTTTTAAAAACTATATATATTTTATACCGCATTTTTATCTACAACTGTGCGGAATCGAAACTTTACGACTTATATCACCAATGAAGATCATCAATCTGACTTGTATTCAAGAAATTACTTTTCTTGTAGCTTCTACTCCTAAACTTTAATTACAGTTAGAATTGAAAGTAAAAAGACCGAAATAGATCGTTCAGAAACACAAAAGAGAAATAAAGTATAAACATGAACCGACTCAGTTACCTCAAAGAAAACCATGACGTCAAGTCGAACAGTTCTTATCGAACAATCGAACCAACAAATGCTGTTATAGTTGAACATTGACTGTGAAACTTTTTGAAAGAACATTATATTTTAACTAAGTTATTTTGATGAATTATGCTTTTGTTTAATATTCTTTCGATTTATTTGCACTATATTAACAACGAATGCAGTAACTGCCGAATAGCTTCCAGAATACCTGTACACGCAAAATTCTTAGGGTCTTTTAGATTAGATGTCTCACCTGGAATATCGTCAATTTTGATGATACGCTGTCGTCTTAGATACCACGCGACTAAAAATTTCGATGCGGCGGTGATGAACATGGCAATTTTTTGCATTATTTCACAACTTTTTCCACATTTCCAAAAATACACAAATTGTCACCTCTTGGTGCCGAAATTTTTCAAAAATGTTTTTTAGTAAATTATGTTTCCATATATAAATTCGAAATAGCATTTCGGAGCTAACTCAAATGGTTACCAAAAACCAGATATAAGACAAACCTAACTGCATTAAATTTTTTTGAATCGCCTCGCTGAGCGGAGCAAATAGCACCAAAATTATCGCTGCATATTTGATATTGACGATTTTCGTGTTGACGTATAATAGAAAAAT